>JARQOC010000011.1:97929224-98024146 GCA_033576535.1 Allobates femoralis | reverse complement strand
TACTGAGTATAGAGGAGGAGCCTCCTGACAACTCCATACACTGTATACAATACTGAGTATAGAGGAGGAGCCTCCTGACAACTCCATACACTATATACAATACTGAGTATAGAGGAGGAGACCTCCTGACAACTCCACAGACTATATACAATACTGTGTATAGAGGAGGAGCCTCCTGACAACTCCATAGACTATATACAATACTGAGTATAGAGGAGGAGCCTCCTGACAACTCCATAGACTGTATACAATACTGAGTACAGAGGAGGAGCCTCCTGACAACTCCATACACTGTATACAATACTGAGTATAGAGGAGGAGACCTCCTGACAACTCCATACACTATATACAATACTGAGTATAGAGGAGGAGCCTCCTGACAACTCCATACACTGTATACAATACTGAGTACAGAGGAGGAGCCTCCTGACAACTCCATACACTATATACAATAGTGAGTATAGAGGAGGAGCCTCCTGACAACTCCATACACTGTATACAATACTGAGTACAGAGGAGGAGCCTCCTGACAACTCCATACACTATATACAATAGTGAGTAGATAGGGGGGCCTCCTCCTGACATCTCCCCCCATCCCGCCTTGTGCAGTGTCTAGTGCCACCTCCTCCCCCGTCCTCACCCTCAGCAGTGACACTTGTGCGGTTCCCGCCGTCCAGGCCTCTCTTCGGTTTCTTTTCCAGCTTTCCATGTCTTTCCGGGTCGCACATTTCTACTTCCTGCACTAGAGAGAACCATCGAGTGGAGCCGTTGGATAGAGGAGACTCGGGGTCCTCCGGGTTGGCGGACACGGGCGCGCATGTGCTGTAGAATGCGCTGTGGGCTCGGCTGTGGAGTAAATCCCCTCCATGAAGTCATGTTGGGAGTTGTAGTTGACAGTTGGCTCCCAGGGCTGATAACCTGCGGCCATTGTCTGCAGTGTGGACTCTCCTCCTCTCACAGAGGCTGTGACTATAGCAGCAGTGTTCTTTAGTTTCCAGTAGGTTTGTTTTGCTCTTTATGTCTGGACATGTTTCTTCTGGAGCCTCAGCCTTTGTGCCCACGCTGCAGATTTGGGGCAGAAATCTGAACCCTCTGACAGAAAACTGCACCAAAATCCGCAATGTGGAAATTGTGTGTTTTTGCTGCGTTTTTGTTGCTTCTTTTCACTTCCAGCTAAAATTGTGACAGAGAGAGAGGGGAGACTTGAAAAATACATTTCTGGCAGCCAGAAATCACTTGAGCACATTGCAGTATCTGTGTATCTGGGGAGGAAAACGCCCAGTGTGAACACCCAGAGTATCTGCAGGGTTTTTTCATGATTATAACGGTCAGTGGAGACTGATGGTGGGTTTACACACACCAATCATTGTGTCCAATATCTGAACCAATCTCTGGTTGCAGTGAAATCATGGACACATAGTTCCATTTTGTGGCTGTGTACAACATGGAGCAATGTATCCATGATTTCACTGCAACCAGAGATTGGTTCAGATATTGGACACAATGATTGGTGTGTGTAAACCCACCATTACACAATCATTGACACGCTGCAGACTTTTTTTGCACCAAGTCCACAAGGGAAAAAAAAAGCATTGCAAGCCCAGCCCTTCTGAACACTCATAGACTTTGCTGGCCTCACGATACACATGTAGATTTTGGTGCACCTTTGTCAAAATCCACATAAAAAAACCTCCGCCTGAGCACGTGGCCTCAGAAGTCCTATTCCCATGATCCGGAGACACTGCGTCCTGGACACAACGTCTCCTCTCCTGCAGAGACGCCAGTGTTCTCCACAGGATCGTCATCTGTGTTCTGGCGGCAGTGGATTTTCGCTGTGTTCTTCCTCTATGAACTGTAGCGTCTCTGCAAGAATAATTTGACATGGGAAACCGCCACGCATGTCACTTTACAGTGCGGAGACCACAAGCATGGCAGACACAGGATTTCTATAATTCCCATCCACTCTGCTTGTACTATACAACACAACATTCTTGGCAGCAGTGATAACAAGCTGCATCCAAAACACTGCAAACACTGATCGTGGGAGCAAACTGTAAAGGCCCAGTTACACACACAGATAATTGTGCAGAGATTGTTCGCAGATCTCTGGTTGCAGTGAAATCATGGACACATTGTTCCAGTTTGTGGCCGTTTACAAATAGAACAATGTGTCCATGATTTCACTGCAACCAGAGATCTGCAAACAATCTCTGCTTAGTTATGTGTGTGTAAGGCCCCTGTCTCACACAACGAGATCGTTGTAATGTCACAAATTTTGTGACGCAACAGCGATCCCGCCAACGATATCGTTGCGTGAGACACGCACCAATGATCTGGCCCCTGCTGTGAGATCGTTGATTGTTACATTCTGCCCTGGGTCATTCCTGCGTCGTTGCGCTCCCGCTGGGAGCGCTACATCGCTGTGTCTGACACCTTACCAACGACCTCGTTAGCAACTCTGAATGAGACACATAGGCGTGCCCTATTCCACGCCCCTCAGCTCCAATTGGTTGTAACTAGTGTCGTTGTGATTGGGAGCCCGTGTTTTCAAAGAAGGCAACGTAGTAGCGATTTCGTCCTTTGTTCCTCACCGCGTGTTGGTACAAAGATCGCAGAAGATCTCTCCGTGTTCTCCGCGCTCTTTTAGCATCACATCCCTTCATCTCTCCTTTGATTTTGACTGCGTCTTGGATTGCGGATCGCAGTTGCGTTCTCCGGCTGTGACCACTTGGATTTTGCTTTTTCCAGCGAATCTTGCAATGTCTGCACGGTAAGTATCGTTTGGGGTCTCTAATGCGTTGCCGTTTTTTAGGACTGATTTTTTTTTTTGAGAACAAAGAATTATCTGCTATCATTGCTCTGCAGAGAGGGAGGGAGGGCGGTTATTGTGTTGTATGATTTATGGAATTTAAGATATGGTTATGGATGAGCAGACATTTTGGAGGGAGTCTCGTGTGCACACACCCACATAGCATGTTTTTTGTAGAACACAGTTTTACATGACATTTGGCTTTTTACAGTTTCAATAATTTAGTTATTGCTTTGTAGAATATGTTCTCATCTTTTCATTTTATGTTTGCAGTTTGCACACCATGAACGATGCACAGTGTGCTGTTGTGGTTGCTGCCTTGCTGATGGAGGAAGCTCATCGGCAAAAACAGGCATGGATGCCAGAGAGGCGTTCCAAATGAAGACGTCGCATGTGGACCTGACAGTGGCTGCAAAAGAGGTCCAAACTGTCCCACATGAGACTTGTAAGAGAGCTTCAGGAGAACAATCCTAATGATTTCTGCAACTATCTGCGGTTGTCAGAGGATACCTTCAAATTCTTAGTGGAAAGAGTGATGCCATTAATTCAACAGAAGGATACAGCAATGCGTCCTGCCATTCCGGCTGATGAAAGATTGGCAGTCACGCTGAGATTTCTGGCCACCGGACATTCACTGCAAGACTTGCATTTTGCTTCTGCCATTTCAAGGACCCAAACCAAAACAATGAGGTGCACCACCCTGGAATCGAATGTCCCAATAAGGGTCAGGGGGTGCTGCTTTGTCAACAGGAAGAACGTGAAAGGTAGAAAAGGAATTGACAAATGCAATAGCAGCACACCACCACAAGGAATATAATCAATTTCAATGAGACTTTATTTAGAACGGATAACACACATCTAAAAACATTAAAAACAGTTTTCGGACCGACAGTCCGCAGGAAATAGGGCTCCACAGATGACAATATTAAATCAACATATCCAGTCTGGAATACTGAATTGACAACTGCATATAAATGATAGATCAAAAAAACCATGTGATCATACAATAGTTCATCTCACACTCCATATATGCACATGATTGGAGGATTGACCACACTCAGTGTCAAATTTTGTGCAAAAAATCAATAATCAATGTATTCAAGGACCCTGCTCAGCGTTCTAATCCCGGAGACATGTGATGCTATTTTCCGCAGCCTACGGTCCTACATGCAGTTTCCCAGCACGGGGGAGGATTGGAAGAAGATTGCCTCTGATTTAGAGAAGCAGTGGCAGTTCCCGAACTGTGGTGGGGCTTTGGACAGGAAACATGTCCGAATCACTCAACCACCGAACAGCGGATCCTATTTCTATAACTACAAGGGCTATTTCAGCCTCATCCTGATGGCCCTTGTTAACGCCAATTCCGAATTTATATATGTAAATGTTGGCATGAAAGGCAGGGTTTCGGATGGTGGAGTTTTAGAGCACACACTTTTTGGTGACCGATTGCAGAACGGTGACCTACACTTGCCTCCCAACTTGGAGACTACAGCTAACCTCAATTATGTTTTTCTCGGCGATTAAGCATTCCCGCTTCATCCCAATCTTATGAAATCGTTCCCCCAAAAAACTCTTAACCCGGAAAGACAAATTTTCAATTACCGTTTGTCAAGGGCACATCGGGTTGTTGAAAATGTCTTTGGTATCATGGCCAATTGCTTCAGAGTTTTTCACACGCCTATTAACATGAAGCTGGAATCAATAGACTCCGTTGTTTTGGTGTGTTGCATTCTTCACAACTTTCTTCGTCGGCACAATGCAATAGAGTACTGTCCGCCTGGCTTCGTGGACTCTGAGGACTTCAACAATGGTGAAGTGCAGCTTGGAGAATGGCATGCAAATGACCCCGCAATTGCAGGCCTTCAACCTATGGGATACGGCAGAAACACCCATGATGCGAAGACCTGCCGAGAGAACTACTGCCAATATTATAACGGCCCTGGAGCAGATACTTGGCAGCATCAGAACTTATAGTGGGCTACTAATGACATAATGACATTTATACAGTGCTTTCATTTCTGTACTGCTGTGTGTAATAAACTGTGTATTTTAGTTAGCGTGTATAATAAATTGTTAAAAACACTATTTTATCCGTCTTTTCTTTTAGACCAATGGCCTATACAATCTCATTGTTTTAAAGCATTCAAATGTGGGAAAATAGACATTCTCCCGCAACTGCTTTCTGCAAAGATCAGTAGTACGTTGTCGAAATATCGTGTTAGCGTTTTTTCTTTTTTGGTGGGAAAATAAGCACTTTAGTCCAAATTATACTCATAGATATACAGACACATCCATGTACACATTCACATACCTACGAATCTACACACATATACACACACATTCGCACATACCTACATATAGGTTCGCGGCACCCATGTTGTGACCCAAGTCATACACATATATTCTCACAAACATAGAAATATATTCTTATTCTGATACATCGATGTTGTGAGGCAAAATTTTAACCCTGCGCGTTCCAGTTAGGGGGTGAGGTGTAGAAGAGTATTGCCACCCCTTACCCAGCTGGGCGACTGGTCTAAGAGGGTGCTGCTAAATACCTTGCACTGGGATTGGGCAGCTAATCAGCGAAAGGGTGTCCCGGCTGGGCTATCAACAATGTATGGACCTCAGAAGGGTGATCTACCGTATATACTCGTGTATAAGCCGACCCGTGTATAAGCCGACCCCCCTACTTTTGCCCCCAAAACCTGGGAAAATTTATTGACTCGTGTATAAGCCGAGGGTGGACCCCAGCACAGGTATACAGCCCCCAGCAGTGTGGTATACAGCAGCCTCCCCAGTGGTATATACAGGCCCCAGCAGTGTTACAGCAGCAGCCCCAGTGGTATATACAGCAGCAGCCCCAGTGGTAGTATACAGCAGCCCCAGAGGTATATACAGCAGCCCCAGTGGTAGTATACAGCAGCAGCCCCAGTGGTAGTATACAGCAGCAGCCCCAGTGGTAGTATACACGCAGCCCCAGTAGTATATACAGCCCCAGTGGTAGTATATAGCCCCAGTGGTAGTATACAGCCCCAGTGGTAGTATACAGCCCCAGTGGTAGTATACAGCCCCAGTGGTAGTATATAGCCCCAGTGGTAGTATACATACAGCCCCAGTGGTAGTATATAGCCCCAGTGGTAGTATATAGCCCCAGTGGTAGTATACATACAGCCCCAGTGGTAGTATATAGCCCCAGTGGTAGTATACATACAGCCCCAGTGGTAGTATATAGCCCCAGTGGTAGTATATAGCCCCAGTGGTAGTATACATACAGCCCCAGTGGTAGTATATAGCCCCAGTGGTAGTATATAGCCCCAGTAGTAGTATACAGCCCCAGTGGTAGTATATAGCCCCAGTGGTAGTATATAGCCCCAGTGGTAGTATACATACAGCCCCAGTGGTAGTATATAGCCCGAGTGGTAGTATATAGCCCCAGTAGTAGTATACAGCCCCAGTGGTAGTATATAGCCCCAGTGGTAGTATATAGCCCCAGTGGTAGTATACATACAGCCCCAGTGGTAGTATATAGCCCCAGTGGTAGTATATAGCCCCAGTGGTAGTATATAGCCCCAGTAGTAGTATACAGCCCCAGTGGTAGTATATAGCCCCAGTGGTAGTATATATACAGCCCCAGTGGTAGTATATAGCCCCAGTGGTAGTATATAGCCCCAGTGGTAGTATATAGCCCCAGTGGTAGTATACAGGGCCCCAGCAGGGCCCCCCTCATAATTTGGCGCCCCCACCTCAGTTTCTGGGCCCCCCCGCATGCAGCGCTGCACATATACATTACGTGTCTAGCAGCTGTGACCCTCCGGTGGCGGATCGCGGCTCCCGACTCCGGGCTCCATCTTCCTCGCTGTCTTCCTGCTTTGTGACCGGGGCTCAGCGCGATGACGTCATCGCGCCGGTCACATGACAACCAGGAAGACAGAGAGGAAGATGGAGCCCGGAGCCGGGAGCCGCGATCGCCACCGGAGGGTGACAGCTGCTAGACACGTAATGTATATGTGCAGCGCTGCATGCGGGGGGGCCCAGAAAGTGAGGTGGGGGCGCCAAACTTTGAGGGGGGCCGTATGACTCGCGTATAAGCCGAGGGGGGGACTTTTCAGCCCAATTTTTGGGCTGAAAAACTCGGCTTATACGCGAGTATATACGGTACCTAGCCCTGGAGGCGTCGGAGAATGGGACACTGAACTCAATACAGACAGTTCACTTGTTTTTGGTTGATACATGGTGTTAAGGCTGCCTTCAGACTTGCAGATGCATCTGCAGCGTTTTGCAGATGCATCTGCAAGCATCTGCATGCAGACCGCGGCCCCTATGTTTATAATGGTGCGCACGGCGGTCTGCAGATGCTTGCAGACCGCCGTGCGCATCCATTCACTCCTATATGTGATCTGTGCGCAGGCGGATGCCTGCGCACAAATCACACACTCCCGCCCGCACCATGGACGCGAGATGTCGCGTCCCTGGTGCGGACGAGAGTGTGTGATCTGTACGCAGGCATCCGCCTGCGCACAGATCACATATAGGAGTGAATGGGTGCGCACGGCGGTCTGCAAGCATCTGCAGACCGCCGTGCGCACCATTATAAACATAGGGGCCGCGGTCTGCATGCAGATGCTTGCAGATGCATCTGCAAAACGCTGCAGATGCATCTGCAAGTCTGAAGCCAGCCTAACATATACTTTGGTACAATGAAGTAGTGTCATTATGATAAATAACACAAACACAAGATGTTGTGGGATTGGTGCAAGCTTTATTTTGCAATATCCCTTAATTTTTATTTATTTATTTTTTTAAAACGGTGCCATTTTTTATTTTTTTTTAAAGGGATCCTGTCATCCCCAAATCACCTCATAAACTATTAAAAGATGTCCCTAGAGCATATTAACACTTATCCTAAACTCCTTTTAGCTCCTAAATGCATCTAGTGAAAATGAAGATAAACGTTATTAAACTCACTCATTAGCGATGTTAATTAGTGACTACTGTATGCATAGTCACCCAGGCAGGCTCTCCCTCTTCCTAATATCACACCTCAATATGCGTGATCTTCAACTCTGATTCAAATGCGCGCCTCCCTGCGCGCCTCCCCGCTCTCCTCTGCCTGCCGGGCTGCAGTGTGCGGCTATATGACGCGAATCGCGTCTTTTCCGGCTTCGGGTGACGTATGTACACCCGCGCCGCTCTATTCGCTTCAAGCTCCGCACTGCGCATGCGTGCTGGAGGCATAACAGAGCAGTGCGGGTGTACATACGTCACCCGAAGCCGGAAATGACGCGATTCGCCTCATACAGCTGCAGCTGCACACAGCAGCCCGGCCGGCAGAGGAGAGCGAGGAGGCGCGCATTTGAATCAGAGTTGAAGATCACGCCTATTGAGGCGTGATATTAGGAAGAGGGAGAGCCTGCCTGGGTGACTATGCATACAGTAGTCACCAATTAACATCGCTAATGAGTGAGTTTAATAACGTTTATCTTCATTTTCACTAGATGCATTTAGGAGCTAAAAGGAGTTTAGGATAAGTGTTAATATGCTCTAGGGACATCTTTTAATAGCTTATGAGGTGATTTGGGGATGACAGGATCCCTTTAAAATCCCTTTATACGTAGGTGACAAACCCCACAATCCTGAAGAGTTTTGAAAAGCACTGAAACAGCAGGCAGATCACTGGCTCACACCGCTGAACCTACAGCTATGCATGGTCGTGTGTGACAATGCCCGGAACCTGGTGGCTGCTCTGAGGCGAAGCGAGCTGACACATGTTCCATGCGTAGCCCACGTGCTCAACCTCGTGGTTCAGCGGTTTCTTAAATACTACCCGGAGCTGTCTGATCTGCTCGTAAAAGTATGACGCCTGTGTGCCCATTTTAGAAAGTCACCTACTGCTTCAGCCGCCCTTGCCAACTTTCAGCAGCGTTTGCAGATTCCGTATCACAGACTGGTCTGTGATGTCCCCACGCATTGGAATTCTGCACTGCACATGTTGGTCAGGATTTGTGAGTAGAAGAGGGCAGTTGTTGAGTACCAGCATCAACTAGGCCGTCGGTATACGGTTCAAACTCCACACATAAGACCTCAGGAGTGGACATGGATGTCCGACATATGTACCGTCCTTACAGATATAAGGACTACCACTTCCGGATAACAGTAAAAGAATACATTTTATTGATTCTTTTTTAAAAAATTGACTGGTCTAGTCTACAAAGTGTACAAAAGTGGAAACAAGGGGTGTGTATTTACAAATTCACTGAAGGAAAAAAGCACATCTACAGTATGGATATACCTTTTCTGTTCCTAAATCTGTAGGGCTACCTGACAGTGGAGGTATTAACGCCCTAATGTTCTGGGTGCCCCCACTCCGCAACGGCTTGCCCTATGATATCCCTAAATAGGTCATCACAATTATAACCAACAGTTTATATATAGGGGTATCATAATCCAAAGGATAACGACACAATTGAATCCGGATCAGGATCAACTTAACTCAGATGTAACATTAAAGTCCTCTGATACCACGGCAATCCAATGTGCGGTCAAATGTTTCCTTCAGTCGTGACTTTAAAACAGTGGAAAATCTCCATCATTTACTCGTCTAACGCGTTTCGCCTTATAGAATGCCATAAGGCTCATCAGAGACCGTTCAGGGAGTATTCGCATAGTTGCCTGTCATTTTTCTCTCTCTGAGACACAATAGAATAAAGATAGTTGTCTCTTGTTCAAGAAAATTCCCCAGGAGACAGGATACATACAATGATTAACATCTAGTCCCTTTATATTTCTTGGACACACACTTTCACAGCGACCATAATATCATGGAGTCTTGCTTATGATGTCCCCTTGTAATAGGAAATACCAGAGTAAGGGTTGCCTCAGGCTTTAAATGCCCCCAACATGGAGTCAAAAACACTCCATGTAGTCTGGTTCCAGGGTGCTGTGTCCAGCCTGGACACAGTACCCTGGAACCAGACTACATGGAGTGTTTGTCCCTCTACGCCTTGGAAGTCCTGCCCTGCCATTAGCGTTTTGTCAGAGCGTGTTTTTATTGCCGCAGGTGGAATCATTACAGATAAACGCACCTGCCTGTCAACAGAAAATGCTAACCAGTTGTTTTTGAGCTGGATACTGAGATTGAAGATTAAATTACAGCAGCTATACTGATCAGACACAAACGCTGACACAAGTATACTGAGTGTTTTGGCGTATACAAATTGTAGCTACAACCTGCTCCTGCCACACAAAAATGGTAAATGAATGCAGACAAGAGTTGGTTTGTAGCTGGACAGTGAGATTACAGATTAGAGCGTTTTAATCCCGGCAGTTGGAACGGTCAGACACAAACGCTGACGCGTATACCGTGTTTTGGCGTACACTACTTGGATCTACAAGCCACTGCTGCCGCACACAAATGTTAAATGAATGCAGACAAGAGTAGGTTTTTAGCACGACCCTAAGTTTTGAAATTAAGGCCCTGCAGGTGGACTAGTCAGACACAAACGCTGACTACAATAGCGAGTTTTTTGGCGTATCCTAATTTACGCTGCAACAGACAGTAGCAGCACTTAGATGCAAAATTAGTGCAGACAAGAATAGGTTTTTAGCACGAGGCTTTTGGTGTACCCTAATTAACGCTGCAACCTACAGTAGCAGCACTTAGATGCAAAATTAGTGCAGACAAGAGTAGGTTTTTAGCACGACCCTAAGTTTTGAAATTAAGGCCCTGCAGGTGGACGAGTCAGACACAAACGCTGACTACAATAGCGAGTCTTTTGGCGTATCCTAATTTACGCTGCAACAGACAGTAGCAGCACTTAGATGCAAAATTAGTGCAGACAAGAGTAGGTTTTTAGCACGAGGCTTTTGGTGTACCCTAATTAACGCTGCAACCTACAGTAGCAGCAATTAGATGCTAAATTAGTGCAGACAAGAGTTGTTTTTTAGCACAAGGCTTTTGGTGTACCCTAATTTGAGCTAAAACCTACTCCTGCCTATAGTGAGCTAAATAAATCCCTAAAAGCACGGTTTTGGGATGGATGAGCCTGGAAACCAGCCCCAGATGTGATGCAGGCTGGTATACTGGCACAGCGAAGTTTGGTAGATAACCTGCCTCCCTGCCTGCCTGCCTATATACTGCTCTATTAGTCCTCAGAAGGACTGTTGTGGTAATTAGACTGGCAGCCCTGTGCCTACACTAGCTGAAAGGCCACAAATCTGTCCCTCAATCAGCAGCAGCTTTCCCTACACTGACTGTCTAATGGCGCAGAGTGACGAGCACAGCGCGGTCAGGTCTTATAAAGACCTGATGATGCTGTGCGGCCAACCAATCACTGTAATGCCACAACCAACATGGCTGTGGCATTACAGTGTCTGTCAGCCAATCCCTGCATGCGGGCTGGCTCTGAAAAAGCGCCAACATGCAGGGAGGTGGACCCCAAGCATAGCAAGAGTATCGCGAGATTACTCAGTACTCGCCGAGTACCCCGAGTACCGTGATATCCGTGCGAGTACCGAGTAGTGACAAGCATACTCGCTCATCTCTAGTTGTTATCAACATCTCATGGAACATGGTTGACAATAGCACCTTTAGTAATATATTTACTTAGAAAATTGGTGATGTGTTCATTACTTATTTCACCCACTGTTTACAGACAGGATATGCAAAACATCTGAAACTAGGGAAAATTTGCAAAAGGCACATAAAACCATTAAGGGGTCTGAAAATTAAAAACAGAATTAGGTTGCCAGCCTGAATATGGATGCATTTTCCTTAAAAGTAATGACCAGGATAATTTCTTCTCATTATAGGTTGTAAAATAATGAACAAAACGTTAAGGGCCCGTAACGGTGGTCGCGCTTCAATGTGTAACGCGCTTCAATGTGTCGGCGATCCGACCACCGATCCTACTTGACCTACATCGCTGGAACAATGGTCAATGATCGCTTGTGAGGTGTCACATACTGATATCGAAAACGACGCAGCAACGATTCCACAACCAGCGAACGATACTTGCGGTCGTTTGGTCGTCTACGTCCTTCAGTTCTAAATAGGCGAAGTCGTAAACGAGATCGTTCTCACGGTGTCACACACGACGATGCAGCAGATCGAACATGTGATCAGCGACTGATTTATGGTCCTGTTCTCAAACCTGCAATCAACGATCAGCCGACTTATCGCTGGTCGTATCGACGTGTCACACGCAACAACGTCGTTGCGGCGTTGTTTGAACATCTCAAAACCCGTGACGTTTCAATGATATCGTTAACGACGTGTGTGGCGGGGCCTTTACTCACCCTCTGCACAATGGACAGTACCTTTGATTCAAGGAATTTATTACTATTTGTAAAAATATTTTTCGTATCAAAAGTGTCTACAGTCTTGTTAAGGATGCATCCATTTTTTCACTTACTTGTTTTTCACTGGATTACTTGAAGCCATAACCATTTTTGAATACATCAATGACAGTTGAATTTACTTATGGAGCCCCTTCTCTTTATAAAACTACCTAAGTACTGAAGTTGTTATTAACTTTGGCATCCAAAGTGGATAAAAAGACTTTCCATTTTAATTTTTTATGCTAATTTGCTTACACTGGTGAAACAATAATAAAATTATATAGTTACTTACCAAGCACAAGGAAGGACATACCATTAGTGCAAGTTGTGCAGCGGAATGGGCCCAAGAGGTAAAGAGCCTTGTCACGAGTGTTTCACATCCAGCTGAGACCTCTGCGGTATCTGGGAATAGAATGTCATGGCGAATAGCAGGTCTAGGTCCTCTTTGGATTCCACTCAGCGATTAACATGAGTGGAGCAGATTTATTATCATTTGGTCCTGAGGGGGGTTAAGACTTCCTTTTAATCCTGCTGAGATTCCATATAGCTCTAATCTAAACTGTTGTACTTTGCTGTCACTCCCTTTCATTATTTAAAATCACTCTTTACTCTCTCATATGTTAGTTATAGTTCCTTTATGCTGACCTCCCAGCAGAATTTGTCCTTATGGAAGCTGCAGCGTTCCATTTGTTGTTTTATTCCAACTTGTGTGTCTCACTCCCACTTTTGTCTTATTGTAGTAGTAATGCTAGTGTATGGCTGCGCTACTCACTAGCCAGGGCTAGCCCATGGTCAGCCTGTCCTTGGGCATGTGATCGCGAATGGGGATAAGGATCCATCTAGGGACGATAGGGAGTGCAGGATTCAGTCTAAGGTGAGTTTTAAGGGGTCACCCCTATCCCCTCTCCCTATCGTTAGGGCCCCCTTTTTCCTTTTTTCATTTTTTTCCCTTCTTTTGTGCCACACTTCCTTGTGTTTACTTCCTGCACCGCAATGGTGCAGGAGAAAGAGAGCTGCTGCTGCAAACTACAGTCAGATGCTGCAATCAGCCTTTGTCAGCTGCTGCTCAGGTTAGTTGGGAGAGAGGGTGCGTGGGGGGTTGGGACAGCACTCAGGGGACCCCAGTCTGGGGTAATTGTATACAGGGCCCCCTGTCTGGGGCAATGGTACGCAGGGGCCCCCTGTCTGGGGGAAATTGTATACAGGGCCCCCTGTCTGGGGCAGTGGTACGCAGTGACCCGCTGTCTGGGGGAAATTGTATACAGGGCCCCCTGTCTGGGGCAGTGGTACGCAGTGGCCTGCTGTCTGGGGGAAATTGTATACAGGGCCCCCCGTCTGGGGCAGTGGTACGCAGGGGCCCATTGTCTGGAGGAATTTGTATACAGGGCCCCCTGTCTGGGGCAAATGTACGCAAGGGGACAGTGATTGAATGGTACTGCTATACAGTCACTGTGCAGTGAATGAGAACCATTGCTTATAGTGATTAATACCGCCATACAGTCATTGTGCAGTGAATGAGAACCGTTGCTTGTAGTGATTAATACCGCTATACAGTCACTGTGCAGTGAATGAGAACCGTTGCTTATAGTGATTAATACCGCCATACAGTCACTGTGCAGTGAATGAGAACCATTGCTTATAGTGATTAATACCGCCATACAGTCACTGTGCAGTGACTAATTAATATGGTTTCTAATGACTGAATAATGCCATCCTACAACCCCTTTGTTACTAACATACGGTGGTGACTTAATGTTACATTTATATCGTGACAGGACTATATCACCATATTGTCACTTCTTGCAAGAAAATGATTTAGCAGTCTTGTAGAAGCGCTACTAAAGCTCAGGCACCAGGATGATGAAGTTTATAAACCGCAATATAGTGATCCTACACATGCGCCCCTTCTCTCCCTTTTTTTCTTACATATTGTCACTTCTATCACACTGATGGAATAAAACAACCATACAGTGAGCCTCATGATGAGCTTATATGACTAAATAATACCACTATACAGTAAACACCAGTCTGGGTGTATTTGGAGGCTGCTGCTGGGTGTATTTGGAGGCTGCTGCTGGGTGTATATGGAGACTGCTGGGTGTATATGGAGGCTGTACTAGGTTATATATATTATTTGGAGACTGTGCTAAATATATATATATATATATATATATATATATATACAGACACACACTATGGAGGCTGTGTCGGTGTATATATAATATTTGGAGGCTGCTGCTTGGCTGCCACATCCTCCAAATAATATATACAGCGAAGAACAGCCTCCAAGTAATATATACAGCCAGCAGCCTCTATATATTATGCATGCAAAGCCAACAGCCTCTATTTATATATACAGCCTGGCAGTCTCCATACTATAAATACAGTTCAGCAGTCTCCATATTATATCTACAGCCCTGCACAGCTTCTGTTCTATATACAGCCCACCCAGGAGCCTGTATATTATACATAGCCTTCAGTTTCTATATTGTATTCATTAATCGTATGTGTTAAAGGGGCCCACTGACACTGTTTTGCCCAGGGCCCACAAAAACCTGGAGCCGGCCCTGGCCAGACCTGTGGTGGATAAAGATAAATTAAAATGGAAAACCCCTTTAAACAATAGTAAACAGTTATCTCTGGTCTCATGTCATTTAAGCTGCTGAAGGTATGGACGCTCTTTTGTCCATATTATCATTGTGCTATTACAGTATGGCAGTTTGGAGAAGTTTTAATGTACTGTATTACAGCTTGGGGTACAAAAGCATTAATAGGAAATATTTGTATAATGATTCAGTCATAATGTGGAGTTACAACTTGTAATTTAGAATTCTAACAGTGGGTGTTATAATCTGTCTTTCAGTTGCGAGTGCCACATAAACAACTTTCATGTGATAGCTATGTGAAGTTTATTGACAAGCTGCTCAGTGAGTCTGAAGTCCTGTGGGTTCTTATATTTTGTTTAAATGAGTCAAACATTCCTTACTGTATCTTTCCCAGCATGGGCGTAGCCAAAAGACTAAAATTACACCATGTACACTAAGAACTAAAAAATAAAACTTTTTACAATAAGTTGTCCAGTTATTTAAACAAGAATTAATTTTTTATATTTATCTATGTCAATTTTGCACTTTATACATGAAAATGTGTGGTTCTCTGTAAAAACTTTGAAAGGTCTGGTGCATCCTCCAGGTGACACTTTCCCTGGCTAGCTTCACCTTCCACATTGAATGACTTTCCTGAGAATGAGTGCTGGGTGTTGAGTCTAATATCAATTTCAAACTTGTGTGTCGCAATACATAAACCTCTATGCAAGAGGGGGGGACACAGACACAAGAGCTCCCTGTGCTAAAACAATATATGGGGCCCTTTGTAGTGCAATACCTCATTACAATGACACCTCCTTTGGCCCCTACACGACTGCACAGGTTGCACCAGTGTCTGCTCTGCCTCTTGATGTTATTAGGAGTCTCTTATCCCCTTCAAGTTGACAGTTGCATAAAAACGAAAAACTTGATGCGGTAATATGTTCATATTTATATATAGTTATACACTGGAGCTAGACAACCTAGGGGACTTAGGATAGTGTCACCTAATCTAAGTTGGTTTTTACGTCTTGGTTATAGCTGCTAGGAGACCTTGGGGGGATTACCGTGATAGTGCCTCCTTGTATAAATATTATGTATATGGATTGGGTTAGGTCCAGCGCTAAAACATTAACCCCTTTATCAATGGCTGTACAATTACCCTTGTAACAAAGGTAGTTTTGATATCCCATAATGAACATGTCATAGATCCTTTGCTTGACCGTTATTCCGGATGTTTATTTATAGTAAATCAATTTTAAAATTCTAATACAAATTAAACATTAAATTAGAATTAAAATTAAAATTAAATTTGAAATTAAAAATGATTTAATTTTAATTTTAATTCTAATTTAATTTTGTATTTGTATATGAATTTTAAAATGTATTTACTATAAATAAACATCCAGAATAACGGTCAAGCAAAGGATCTATGACATGTTCATTATGGGATATCAAAACAACCTTTGTTACAAGGGTAATTGTACAGCCATTGATAAAGGGGTTCATGTTTTAGCGCTGGACCTAACCCAGTCCATGTTCATATTTATATTTATCTTTTTATTAGCAAATTGCTAGCTATATATTATCCTTTTATAAAACATGGCAGATCCAGGTTATTATGAAGACATTGCATGTAGCAAGCATCTGGATGTTTCTGGGGGCACTGCGTAACCAATCTCAGGCAATGATTGAATAGTATGTGGATGATCAATCAGAGAAAATGAGAAACCCAACCCTGATAAATACAAATGGTAGAATAGAATGTATTTTGTAAAACAATCGTTAATAATGGACGAACATAAAACAAAATTGTGTAAATATCATACAACTAAAATACACTATTAGCAAGTAGTATTACTACATTTTATTTGTATTATATTTGTACAATTTTGTTTTAAGTTGATGTATTATTTGCAATTGTCTTGTATAGTACATTCCATAATAATGTTTGTATTTGTTGGTGCTGAGTTTATCACTCATTTTCTGATTGGTCATCCACTTGTTATTTGATCCTCATTTAACATCAGCTGCTCAAGAGTGATGAAGGGCTATGTCACTGAAATGACCCTGTGTGTGTCCGCATGCTGAACCTGCTCTATGCATTGTCCCCGTAAGAACCTGGATCTGACTAGTTTGTGCTGCCTGAAAACATTTGCACACTCAAGATGAATATATGTGATTGTCCAAGATGTATTGATTGCCAAGGATAGCAGTTTCCATTAAATTGAAGATGCCATGAAAAATAAACATTTTCAACAATTGCAAAAATTGTAAGTATTAATGTCATAATTTGTTTTTCCAATATTATTATTTTTTTTAATGGAGTAAGGCCCCTTTTCACACAAGCGTTTTTGTGCGAATCCGACGGATCCGGACAAAAACGCATCTGCCAACTAACGGCCACACTTGCGCCACCCTTGCGGCAAGCCCCATGCCTTGTCTATGGGGTTTGCGGCTGGTGAGGCAAGTGCGGTATAGCTGCAATTCCAACACTTACAGCAGTTGCGACCGTGAAAAAAAACGCAGCTGACCATGTTTTTTTTCGCAGTCGCAACTACTGCAAGTGCTGGAACCATGGCTATACCGCACTTGACGCACCTGCTGCAAGCCCCATAGACAAGGCATGGGGCTTGCCGCAAGTGCGGCCGTTATGCGGCAGATGCGGTAAATCAAAAATTGCTGATGTGAAAGGGGCCTAAAATATGAAAAATAATTTAAAGGAAAACTGTCAGGTCAAAAATCCACATGTAACTAATATAATTTTCTAATTCCTCCATCTAATCTCTCTCTATTTATGTATTTCTTATTTATATTCCCCTCCTATTTTCTGTAAATTTCAAATGAAGATAATCATTCCATCTGTCAATCACAGTGAATGATCCACTTAGTTCTCTGCTGTCCCCTCCCCATAGGATGATTATGCATGTCACATCACAGCACAGGAGATCAGTGGGGGAGGGGCTGTGTTCTCCTCTCTGCTCTCTGTGTGCAGCATCACAAGAGGTCAACTACAACACAGAAACTGTCCCAGCACAGCAGGGTATCTGCTGTACAGAAACAAATGGAGTCTAGATATCAACTGAACAGATCTGTAAGTGAAACCTGACACTGCACTGTTATCAAAGGGAGCAGGGAGGAGGGAGGAGAGAGCTACTGAGAAGGCGTGCATAATTACATGACAGTTTATACAGCACAGGACTAATCATCTCTGCTTATAATGGGACAGGACTAATGCAGCAGCTCTCTGCATGGTCTGACAATGGTGATAACATGGAAACTAAAAACGGTACAATAATGATTTTACATGTTTTTAAGAGGTCTGCCCACGAACTATTCAAGGGTAATATTAGTATCATACTGAAAAATTACCTGAGAGTGTCCCTTTAAAAAGTTTGATATATTCCACTTTGAAATACTAGGGGGAGCAGCTGCTTAAATTTGACATGAAAACCTAGTGTACAGTTTGCATGCATTACAACTGCTGGAAATGTGGGCTGGATCTGCTCCATGGGTGTGATGTGTCGTCCCCCACCTCCCCTTCTGGGTGTTTAGAAAAGGGCAAGAGACAATGAAGTGTAGGATCACTCACAGATTGGAGCCATTTTGTTGTATACACAAAGTGATTCCAACACACAACTACATGGAGATCCTTATGCCAGCAAACTCAATGAGAATCCCGAAGTTTTGTACACGTTGCTTTTTTCACCCTTGCAGATTTGGTGCAAAAATAAATCTGCAGCATCTCAATTATTGTAGCATTTTTCCCACTCCAAATGCATGAAAAAAAATGTGTTTCTTTCTGAAGCAAAACCTGATCTCTTGGCAGAAAAGCAGTTGTTATGTTTTTGTCACTCTTCATTGCTTTCAATGGTTAAAAAAAAGCAGCAAAAATGCTGAAAGAATTGACATGCTCCTTCTTTTAATGCTGTTTTCCATTTCAGTCACGTATAAAAACCAGGTGTGTCTGTGTGTGCAGATTTCTGGAATCTCAAAGGCTACTAGTAATATAAGGCCCTGGGCCGACACTTCGGATCTCCCGTGTTTATTCAGGATCTTATCAACAATTCCACAGCACCTTCCCTGCAAAGTGTCAGGAAATTAGAAGTGTTGTGACCATGCTGCGGATTTCCCTGCAGTGGTAATGGTGCACATTTTCCCATGGAAAAATCTGCAGCTTGTCAATTCCTGCAGTGTATTTTTCACCGCTTTTCACCCAGAGTTCAGAGCGTGTTTAGTGCATATTTTGCACCGATGACATGGAGCTTTGCTGTATTTTTTTATCACCAGCCCAATACAGCAGGCAGGTATTCGCAGTATTTTTGGTTACCAGCCAGGTACAACTAGGAAGCTGGGGGCCAGAATCCTGCGCGTGGAGAGGCTCAAGCATTATGTGCCCTCTACGCTGTGAATTTCAGCCGGCACCCGCCCAAACAAATGGCGCATTTATAGAAGCACCATTTTCTGGAGCTGTTTCCAACTCTTCTAGCTGCCCTGTGGAGTTGGCAGACTGAGTAATAAGGGGTTAGTACCAGCTATGTATTGGCAGCTGGTTATAAGCCCAAAGTTCCTAATATCAGGTCAATGTTAGACCCGGCCATTATGAACCGCTAAGTAAATTGTAGACCACACCATGAAAAATCATTTATTTGTAAAAAGAACATATAAAAATAACACACTTGGTACGAGATTCTTATCCGGACTTAATTTACATTGTGACGTTATGTTTCACAATTAGCTTCGTCTACAAGATTTATTTTATGAAAACAGGTTGCTTGACAAAGGACTTTACTGTCCAAATTCACATGTCGCATTCCGGCTGCGGACGACAACTTGACTTTGCGCTCAGGGCAGGAAGAGGTTGGCTCTGAGGATGACGAGTGTGAGATGATGACCCTGATGACGGTGCCCGGAGTGGTACTGAAACGCGTAGGTGGAAATAAGGAAGGGGGGTCTTTCATTTAAAGACTTTTGACTGATTATTCCAAGCGGCGCGAACCGTCTATACACCATCCCTGGATCTGGATCTGAGTGTGAGAACACACAGGGTAATGATGAGGTTGGAGATCCCACTTACTGTCAACCCACAGGCAGGCAGTTGATGAGCTCATCAGAGGAGGTGGAGGAGAATGCTAGTGACGAGGTATGGTTGCGGCTTCCTGGACAGAGACGGAGTCCTGGAAGCACATTAACAACTGTGTCCTCAGCCACAACTCTGCCTCTGTGCAGAAGTCGTGGTGGTTCTGCAGGTCGCATGGGCCTTGCCTAGCCTGGGCCTTTTTTCAGATCGCAAAGGATAACCCAACTCATGTTATCTGCAAAGTTTGTAAACAAAAACTAAGTAGAGGTAAAAAATATTAATAGTTTGAGTACTCATGCATGAACTGTCACATGGACATGAAGCATAAGTCACAGTGGGAAGCTCACTGTGCTACAATGCGGCCTAGCGGGCCTGGCCAACCACCGTCTGCCCCATCAAGTGCATCTGCGCCTCTTCATCCTCTGTGACTGTGGAGACAGCTGTCAGACAGGCTTTCGGATGCAGAACTTCCACCTCTTTACCTGCAACAGTCAGTGTGATTGACAGGCTGTCAGCTGTTTTGGAAGTGGAAACACCTGCTGGTGTTGAGCACTATCAGACATCGAGAACACCACCTTTTCATGAATGTGACATAATAAGTCTGCCTGCACCTCCCTCACAGACCAGCAGTTTGTCTGGGACACCCTACTCAACCCTGTCTCAGCACAGCAGCCAGCCCTCAATCCCTCAGATGTGGACAAGTAAAAGACCATTTCCTCCTACCCATGTCAAAGCTAAGAGATTGAATTTTACCATCTGCAAGCTGTTGGCTACGGAAATGCTGCTTTTCCGTCTGGTGGAAACAGCGGATTTTCAAGACCTTATGGCTGTCACAGTCCCCCAGTACCAGATGCCCAGTTGCCACTACTTCTCAAAGAAAGCTGTGCCTGCGCTATACCAGCATGTCGCACACAACATCACGGCTTCCTTGAGAGACTCTGTGTGTGACAGGGTGCCTTTCACCACTGACACTTGGACGAGTAAGCATGGACAGGGGCGATACATGTCACTAACTGGGCACTGAATGACAATGGTGACAGCAGGAGAAAGGGTGCTCTTCAAGTCTTGCCATCCCCACAGGTTGCGCATTAAATCACTGTATATAGATGTTCCTCCACTGCTTCTGCCTCCTCCACCTCTTCTAGGTCCTCCACCTGCACCCAAAGCCTGTCTGGTAATGTGAGCCGCGTTCAAACTGCTCAGACGGAATCCAGCACACCTCCTTACTATGCTGGCAGCAGGGCTCAACGTCATCAGGTGGTCTTTACATTAAAATATCTGGGAAATGTGAATCATACAGCTGAGAAGTTGTGGTCAGCTCTGGAGACAGAGTTTAATGAATGGTTGTCTCCACTGAACCTGCAGCCAGGGAAGGCCGTGTGCAACAATGCTGCAAACCTGGGCGCGTCCCTTCGCCGGGGCAAGGTGACACACGTGCCTTGTATGGCTCACGTCTTGAACCTACTGGTCCAGCAGTTTCTAGCCCACTATCCTGGCCTAGATGCACTTCTGCACAGGGCACGGTCGCTGTGTGCTCACTTCCACCGCTCAACAACTTGCATCTCTACAGAAGTCGTTCGGCCTGCCGGTTCACCGACTGAAATGTGATGTGCCGACAAGATGGAATTCCATTCTGCACATGTTACAGCGCCTGTGGCAGCAGCGATGAGCCCTGGTGCAGTATGACATATAGCCTGGGCCAACACGATTCAGAGGTGGGGCAAATCACGCTGCTGGAGTGGTCTCAGATCAAGGACCTCTGCACCCTTCTGCAGAGTTTTGAAATGGCTATTAAGATGTTTAGCACTGACGATGCCATTATCAGCATGACAATTCCGGTCAGCTACATGCTGGAGCATACTTTAACCAGTATTCGGAGTCAGGTGGTGGGCCAAGAGGAAGGGGAGGAAGTACAGGAGGAGGCGTATGCAGAAGGGATAACAAGATTTCAAAGGTCCAGACGGTCGGCAGCACCAAAGAGGCTGGCAAGGGAGGGTGGGCGAGAGGGATTAATGAGGGAGCATGGTAGCAGCCAAACTGTTGATGAAGGTGCAGGAGCCGAGGAAGAAATGGAGTACGAAGAGGCGATGGGCATGGAAGACTTAGCAGATGAGGGAGATCTGGATCACATTTCTGTTGTGCGAGGTTGGGGGAGAGGGCAGAGGAAGGAAATGTGAATATTACCTTGCCGCTACCAACACAACAAGGACTTGGTCCTCCTGGATGCGCAAGACATATGAGTGCGTACTGTACAATGTGCTGCATTAAACTCCACATTTCCATATTTCTACTCTGGAGCAATTGATGCCACTTAAGTGGTGGCTGTTCCTAATTTTATTTAAAAAAATGGAGACTGTTGTTGGGGTCTCCTTGCTGTTTGTTGCTTGACATGAGTAGTGCCCTCTGAGCTCAATACCTATCCTTGACACTCCTGCCCCTGTTTCTGAATATTCAACCTTTTTGTCAATCGAACCAGTGATGAACAAATTAGCTGTATTCACATCCAACATTTTTGGGTGCTTAAAAGCATTGTTTGATCAATCTCCCCTGTCCACTAGGCCTAATCAAGTCACTTACCTACCTCTCTTATTTACTGTAGTAATCCATGAAACTGATAGTGGTTCCACCTGTGTGTTGCGGGGCATAAATTTGATTTGAACGTTTGCAAGAGCTTTGAATTTATGTGGCCCTCTAGGCCCAAACAGGTCCATGACCTACCTCTCCATTATTTCCTCTAGTACTCCGCAAAACTAATGGGGGTCCCACCTGTGTGTGGCGGGACATATCATTGATGGGAACGCTTGCAAGAGCTTTGAATTTGTGTGGCCCTCTAGGCACAAACAGGTCTCTGACTTACCTCTCTGTTATTTTCGGTAGTAATCCACAAACCTGATAGTGGTCCCACCTGTGTGTGGCAGGGCATAACTTTCATGGGAACGCTTGCACAAGCTTTGAGTTTATCCGGCATACTAGACCCAAACAGGTCTCTGCCCTACCTCTCTATCATTTCCTGTAGTTCTCCATGAAACTGATGGTGGTCCAACCGATGTGTAGCAGGGTATATCATTGATGGGAGCGCTTGTATGAGCTTTGAATTTATCTGGCCCACTAGACCAAAACAGGTCACTTACCTCCCTATAATTTCCTGTAATATTCCATGAAACTGATGGTGGTCCCACCTGTGTGTGGCGGGGCATAACATTGACTGGAGCGCTTGCATGAGCTTCGAGGGATCCGGCCCACTAGACCTATTCAGGTCACTGACCTACCTCTCTAGCTTTTCCTGTAATATTCCACAAAACTTATAGTTGCTGAGCAATGTTTAACCTTGAAATGGTAGACCAGGTCCTGTTCCAGACCCTGTGCCATGCATGCAGGCTGAGCCATTCAGCAATTTTTGGTCTGGGACAATTGATGCCATTTTGCTGTACGTGTGACCCTTTGAAAAGAGTGAAGATTCTTGTTGGAGTACCCTTGCAATGTTTTACATGATTTAAGAAGGGTGTGACATGCCTATACCTGTGTCTCATCCTCCTTTTACTCTTCCACCTCTTTTTATTTAATGTAGAAAACTAATGCTACTTTGCCTCTGACTATTTGTACTGTGTTTGGATTGTTGTCACTTTTCCTGGTGTTTGTTGTCCATTCTGAGTAGTTTGGCAGCTTTTGGAGACTTTTAAAGGTGTTTTCTATGTGTTTGCTGTAGCCTGCCATTGATTTCAATGGGGTTTGCGGTGTTCGACGAACATTCGATGAATATTTGATGAACAAATCACTAATTTGATGAATCGAACCGAATTCGAACATTGAGGTGGTGGCTCATCACTTCTTGCTACCCTCACCGTAGTCCACTAGACTCTGTTGTGCTCCATGTTTGCAGATGGCCTGGAATAATCCCATGTGAGCATCCACCCAGGCTTATATAAGGCTCACCAACATACACTCCTGTTTCTTGGTATTAAGACTTCAGTGTTACTAAGGCCGGCTTCACACCACTTCACACTACGGTTTGGAGCTGTCAGGTTGTGTCCGGTGTTTTTCAGGATGCACCGGACACAGCCTGACAGCCCCGGATGAGCAGAAGCGGAGGGCAAACCTGCCCTCTGATCTTGCTTTCTGCTGGCGTCGTTTCTGCCGCTGTCCAGTGCTGAAGTGGATACACCTTGTCGTGGTGGGATGGCTTCATACCGTTTTGGAAAAACGTGCATACTCAGAACCCTCTCTTTTATTAGCAACTGCATTTGACTTATTTATTCATGGCAGGGTATTTTTGCAGTTTGTATATGGTTTCTCCTTAGGTTTTGTCTGTTTGGTGGTCTGTGTGAACATGCTTACTAGCATGTCCATTAATATTTGCTTTGGCTCAGTTTTTTGTATTTTGACCCTATTACCAGAAGTACCTCTGAAGGCAATAGTGTCTGGGCCGCCACCTTTGCTCTACTCCTGACCAGCCCAAAGCTAACACCCCCTCACCTCCAACCAAGGAACTGTGATAAACACAGCAACTGCCACACACGATTACAATCTTAAAGAAAGCTACAGTACAGCTTCAGCAGGAATTGCCAACAGGATCCACACAGCCCACTGTCTTGCAGAGAATTAATTCTATCAGCGACATCAGGTTATGAGTCATGGGACTATTTAAAGGCTGGGAGAGTGGTCAAACCACATCACCTGATACACACAGCAACACCAACTAATGCAGCAGAGCCACAGCTACTGACATTAACCTGTTAAGGTACAAAAGGAAATTAACTCCATTTAAACTACTGCAGATTAGTTCACAGAAACTGCAGAGCAGTCTACACGTGACAATTATAAACAAATGCATGTACATTTGTGAAATCTCTTGCAAATTATTACCTGGCATTGAAATAAAAACAACTGACTAGCTGAACTTTGAGTTTTCACCCTCTGAAATTAAATTGGGAACTACTTATCTTGATTCAGATAGGAGAAAAATCCAACTCACCATCCTAATCTCCTGTCCATACGGAGCATGGATGTCAGTCTTGCCACGACAAATAAAGACAAAGTTTGACCCCACAGGGTAGCTGGAAGAGTCTGGTAAAGCACTAGAAAAGGCGCTTCTATGAATGCACCATTTTCTGGGGCAGCTAGGGGCTGCAATTCACAGTGTGGGAAGCCCAGAAGGCTGTGGACTCCCCGCACTGAGAATTACAGCCTCCAGCTCCTTAATTTACCATGACTGGAAACCAAACATATGGCGCAGCCCCACTTCATTTTTTTAAAATAAATAATTTAAAAAGAAAAGGCTCCCTTGTATTTTTGATTACCAGCCAAGGTAAAAAAAAAACAGCCAGCTAGGGGTGGGTGGCAGCCCATAGCTACCTGCTTTACCTGGGCTGGTGACCAAAAATACAGCAGACTCCCATGTCATCAGTGAGAAATCTGCTGCAAATACGCACTGTGTAAACAGTGCTACGTATTTGCTGCGTATTTTGGAGCTAACATTGAGGTCTATGGATGAAAATCTCAGCAAAATATGCTGCAAGAATTAACATGCTGCAGATTTTTCCACGTCAAAATGCGCACCATTTCTGCTGCAGGAAAATCTGCAGCATGTGCACGACATTTCTAACTTCCGATACAATTTGCAGGAAGTGTACTGTGCTGCACATTTGTTCAAAATACGCCGCAAACCACTAATTATAATGAGATGTTTTCCTAACTCGTGTTGGGAGGTGCCCCTATAATTGATCATGTCAGTCCCTACAAAACCCTATTCTAGTTTTAATAGCCATGTCGATGAGTTCTGGTTTTCATATTATTTTTTCCTTCTTCTTTCCCACTACCCTTTCCCCATCCCGGTGGGCGATTAAGGGCTAAAGGTCAGAAAAGACCTATTGACAGTATAAAAACAGTTCAAAATTGTTTGTATGTTGAGTTCCTCACGTTGAAGAGGTTATATGTAAATAATTACAAAACTACATATTTCTTATACTTTTCTTTTACTAATTGTCTCGTTTTATAGACAAAATCAAAAGCGCGGACAACAGCACTACATACTCCATAATAATGGAGTAAGCGTTATGTACAATGTATACTATTGTGTAACCATTAAGAAAGCTGACTAATGATTGTATTGTTCAACAAATTTACTTTTTTGTTTAATAAAAACGTATTTAACAAAAAAAAAATATGTCGCAAAAATGTGGGAAAATTATGGCAAAATATGCAGGAAATCTGCAGCATCTGCACATAGCCTTGCTGTAGAATAGTTTGTATTCTTTTGAAAAGGAGCAATAACACAATAACAGACACAACTTGAGAATAAGAGTAGCTTTGTGTGTTACAAAATGAAAAAAAACATTTCTTTAATCTCTGATAAGTGTAGAGGAGTACGAGTTGGTGATAAAAGCAAAAAAAGCAAGGCCGAATTAATACACTGAAAGGAAGCGGCAGATATTAAAACCCAAACAACACTAGGAGCCAGAACTAGGGCAAGGCCATGCAGCGTGATTAATAAATAAACCATTATTGCTCGCTGAATTTTGCAGTTATACAGCAGCTTTACCCACAGAATGCAGGAGAATTAACAAACTGTTTATAGCAATTTGTTGCCTGCACCGTGCCCATGTCTAACCCTCACCTTCTCTGTATTTGCCTATTTGGCATTTAAGCCATTTAAGGCCAGGTTCAGACAGCAACACAAAAACTCAGGCAAGTCAAGTCAGAAAATTGTGGATGTGAGTGACTAAGGCTGGCTTCACACCACGATTTTTAGGGTCTGGTGTGAACCGGACAGCCCCGGATCCGATTTTGCCCCTATTGTATCCCTATGGTGCCTGATGGGGCCGGATGGCAAATAACTGCCATCCGGTTTGGTGTCTGTCCGGCAGGATCCAGCTGTTATGTTTTTTGCCCTGGACACAAAATTGGAGCTTGCAGCATTTTTTGTGTCCGGGGCAAAAATCGAACAAAACTGGATCCTCCTCCTTCATCCGGGACGATCCAGCGCCCATAACATGAGAGTCTATGGGCGCCGGATCCGGGAGAGAAATAATCCGGTTTCCGGACGCCGGGTGCTGAACTAGCGGTGAAATTCAAGCCACGCTCATTCAGCACCTGGACAGCGCAGCTGAAAGAGCCGCAGCTGAAATTTCAGCACCGCAGCTAGCTCCCTTCCAGCCGCTATGCTGAAATTTCAGCACTGGACAGTGGCAGCCGTGCGCAGGAATGATTCTGGAACAAAACAGGATCGGAGGGCATATTTGCCCTCCGGTTCTGTTTGTCTGGGGGTGTCAGGTTCTGTCCAGTCCATCCTGCAAAACACCGGACAGAACCTGACAGGGAAGATTAGTAGTGTGAAGCCAGCCTCAGTGTTCAGGTTTGTGTATTCGTATGCATGAGTGCAGGAGCTGCTTGTCTTTTACCTGCACTGGTCTGGTCCATAAATCAGGCTAAAGTAGTGCAAGCTGAGATTTTTTTCCACGCAGATAATTGATCCGTGAGGGAAATTTGCAATATGCACCGACACATTAGCTATAATGGGTGCGTAGGCTCTCTGTGTGCAGACCATGGCACACTCACACATTTGTTTTGGGTTGTACACTGGAGCTAGCAGATTGTATATGGGTTGCTGCTATAGCCGTAGGGTAATACCGCGTATAATCCCCCTGGAATTGTTGTGTATTAAGATTTAGTAATTATAGGGTAGAATTTTAGGTGAATATATACAATAAACATCTCATAGAAGCATAGAAGGCTAAAACGATAAGTCTATGTTAAATCTGTTATTTAGCATTAATAAGAAAAGAGTTAGCGCATAGCCCTATAATTACTAAATATTAACACACTCACACATGTCCGTATAATATGGTCATCTGAATAAATCATTAGGTTAATGATTTTATATTTTGTTGACCAACCAACAACTGCATGCATATGCATATCTCTGACTTTTGACCTATTAAATTGATGTCCTCACATAGTTTTATCTGCTTATATAAACATTTGCCTTCTCCTACTCTTCCTCTTCTTAGTTCCCATTTTGGATACAAATCACATTTTGCCTCATTAGTAGACTACAAGGAAATTTCAAACTTCTAAAGAGAGAAGTAAAAATAAAAATAAGTACGGTAGTTAATGACAGAAAGGTAATGAATCCAACTTTTGAACATATGGAGTCCTTTTCTTTACTTTCAAAAAATCAAAGTTGCATTACAGAATAGTAAATGTATAATAAGCGTGACCCCCAACAGAACGTCACAGTCTGGTTCATGAGGTCAGCTAGAGCGACGCGGCTGAGCTCTGACCTCGAATTAACTTTCTCACGTCCGTTCACAGCGGGAGCAGAAATGCACTGCCTGCTGTGAGCATGGTGACGTGAGAAAGTTAATATGAGGTCAGAGCTCAGATGCATCACTCTAGCTGACCTCAGATGAACCAGAGTGTCACGTCATCACGCTCACAGCAGGCAGTGAATTTCAGCTCCTGCTGTGAATGGACAGTCGCTGAGGATTTTCGTGAAGGGATTTTATGCGGGTAAAAAAAGAGGGGAACAAGGATGTGTTTGTGTACTCTTTAAAAATAGATGATTTTTCTCTGTGTGGTGTATTTTTTACTATTTATTTGAGATTCATTATGCTCTGGTCTAACAATTGGCAATACTCAGCAGGCATTAACCCCTTATTACCCAGCCTGCCAACCCCATAGGACAGTTGTAAAAGTCAGCATAGCTCTAAACATGAGGCTCCTATGAATGTGCCATTTTATGGTGTGGCTTGGGCTGCAATTCACAATGTGCGGAGCCCAGAATGCTAGGGCTTCTGCACACTGAGAATTCCAGCCCCCAACTGCCTAGTTTTCTCTGCCCGGCAACTAAAAATATGGCAAAGCCTCATGTCATTTTTTAAAAGAATTATTTCTTAAAATTATCTGAAAAAAACGACTCCCCTGTATTTTTGATTACCAGCCAGGTAAAACCATGTACCTGGGGGTGGGTGGCAGCGCATAGCTGTCTGCTGTACCTGGGCTGGTGACCAAAAAAAAAAAAAAGCGGAGTCACTTTATGACATCAAGAAACCCCTTCTCTTTGTCACAACTGAGAACAATTGCAAAAAAGCCGCAAACTACGCATGAAAAAAATGCGGAAAAAACAAACCAAGAGACGACAAACTTATCAGTGCGTATATCAACCTAAAAAGCATGTGAGTACTAAAAATTACATATAAAAGTGATGTTTATTAATTATTCAAAATGTCACATATATAAAAACTTCACATAAATAAAAAGTGCAATAGACAAATAGTATAGACAAAGGGTAGTCCAAGGAAAAACAAAGGAACAGTAGGTGTAGTATGACGCACAAAGGTGGTTACACGTGGCATCAAGCAATAGGTATAATAGACCTATCCCAAACTAAGTAAAGAGTGTACACTAAACCTAGTAAGGCATCTCAAAATACACTGAATAACATATGTAATCAGTATAGTCCAGTAGACCTATATGGATCAAATACCTATACCAGGTGTCACAATCTAATCTGTAATGTATCTAGAACAACATAATAAAAGGACCACAATTAAACCAGAAAAAATCAGAAAAATGAAATAATATGAATTTGCAGCCATATAAGGGTCCGGGTAGAAGTTATAGTCTGATGTGATATAATATGCTTGTTAGTAAATAGTACTCATACATAACAGTCTGGTTAGAGAAAGGTAATTCTAGTGGAAGCTAAATACTAATCTCTTAAAGCCCCGTTACACGTTTTAACATCGGTTGCGAAGTCAGAAGCAATGACGCGGGTGCGCGCTCACTTCCGACATCGCAGCCTAGCTGTCACACGGCAAGATGTTGCCGGTGACGGCGCTGCGATGTTGTGGCAGCGATCGCTCGCTAGGTTGGGATCAACCCACCGAGCGATCTGCTGCAATGCAGCGATTAGGATGAATCAGCCGTGACATCACTATTGCGGTGTCACACCGAACGATGCCGCAGGTTGCTTAAATTGAAGTTGACAGGTTTTCCTGCATGCAGGAAAACCTGTCAACTCCGACTTGAACAACTATCGTTGTTGAATCGTGCATTTACACGCAACGACGCAACAACAATGTCGTTTCAAAATTGTTTCTGACGTCACTTTTGATGTTGAAACGTGTAACGGGGCCTTTAGGCTGGTTTCACACTGCAGTTTTTCCCTGATCAGGCTTCATCAGGTTTTGTGTGCCAAAACCAGGAGTGCCTCCAAAACCAAGAACAGGTGTCAATCTTTCAATTATAGTTTTTCTCTGCAAGTTCCTCTCCTAGTTTTGGACCCAAACCGGATGGAACCTGATCAGGGAAAAAACTGCAGAGAGAAACCAGCATTATGATGAAATGCCCAAGCATTGCAGCAAAGACTGTAAATAGCCAGCTTCTTTAGCAATGATCTTTTGTTCTTTTGTGGCTTACCCTCCTTGTGGAGTGTGTCAATGGCTGTCTTCTGGACATCTGTCAAGTCAACAGACTTCCCCATGATTGTGTAGGCTACTAAACCAGACTAAGGGACCATTTTAAATACTTAGTTAGCCTTTGCAGGTGTTTTCTGTTAATTATTCTAATTTTCTGAGATAATGAATTTGGGGTTTTCATTGGCAGTAAGCCATAATCATCAACATTAACATAAATAAATACTTGAAAAAGATCACTCTGTAATGACTCTATATGTATTTCACTTTATGTATTGAATTACTGAAATAATTAAACGTTTTGATGATATTCTAATTTATTGAGATGCACTTGTATTTAGTCAGATTCTTAGAGATTCCATTCAGTGATGTCCATGTGTAGAGTCTGTATTTGTGATGTTGGAAGAAAGTGTTCATGGTGGATGACTCACCGTTGCCGGATGCTCACGTCTCAGGCGATGCAGCACTTGTCACGGTTCCGTGCCTGAGGCTGTGGGGCCCGGTGGTCAGATCAAAGGGGATATTAGGATAGGGATGATTCTTGTTCGTCGTGACACCAACTGTGGGAGTCCGGTGATTGCACCGGCACTGCTTGGGCCTCCGGGGGATGTGCGGCAGCTTGATGGGATGCTCCCCACAGGATGAGTAGGAGTCCCCGGGGCCACGAGCTGCACTTGATGGAATACGGCAGCTCAGTAGTTGCTGTGCAGAGTTAATAACAGTTCTGAAGAAAAGCACGGACACCAGATTCCTCTGTAACGGTTGATGTGGTACATGGTATACAGTCTTTAGGTAACGGACCAGGTGATCCCAGCGATGACTGGTCTTAGTCCAGAGCTCCACGGTGTTCCTCCCTTATCTAACTGTCCTATTTGGTTGCCTTTGCTGCCTTAGTGTACCAGTTCAGGGTATTAGGGAGACTTCTTGTGGATTCCTTAGCCGGAACTACTATGGCTGTGAAGGTCCTGTGTCCCAGTGGTGGGTCCCCTGCTGGCAAGACGGCTGGATAAGGGCTGTAGTGAGGTGCTCCTAGAGAGCTGCTCCGTCACTCCGGTTTGCAGAACAGCGGTGGACGACTGTTCGCCTCGGAACCGGTGATCCGGTGAGGTTGGGCTCGGGTACTCTTGGACCTGCTCGGTAGCTGCCCATGTTCCGGTCTGGGTCACTGCTTGATGGTGCCCTGCCAGTAAAGTTCGGTACCAGGCTGCACGGCACTGTGCAGGTCCTGTTCCTTCTTTCTCTCCTTCCTTCCACGTTCTCATTTCTCCTCCTAACTTCCCCCCCCACACTACACCTTACACTCCTCCCTCCAGGACCTGATTGGTCCTCTACCTCTAGTGTGTTGTGTGGTGTTTGGAGCTCTGGGTTTAACCATGTCAGCACTGAGACGGAAGATATTACATCTTCAGGCAGGGATGCAATACCTTCCTGTGACGCACTCGTTGCGGGGCGCCACACTCCCCCTTGGGAAATTACACTTGTCCCCAAGTGTCACGAAACCCGAACAGTAAAGAGAAAGTTTTTACATTTTTACAAACATAAATAAAATAAAACATTTTTATTAATAACAGTCAAGTTAGCTTAATTTTCTTCCCCTAAGGGAGGCGCATTTACTTAGAACATTTCAAAACTTTTATTTAACTTAACCGGTACTATTGCGGACCCGGCGGGCAGAATTACTGTTCATTTGCAATGTACAGAGTTGCCGCCGGGCCGCTCTACTGGCAGGTAATTAACGGAAAAGTGTCCATGACAAAGTCATTTTCAAAACTTTTAAAACAAAGTTATTCAAAACGGGGTTAATCTTTTTACGGGTGTAAGAAACACCTGCGAACCCGGAGAGCGTACCACCCGTGATAGCCAGCATGACGCTCATAGGTAATGGCCTCTCCCCAGTATAAATCGCAGTCGGGTGTCCCTTAGGAAGATGAGACTCTACGTCCCGACGGCCTACAAAGATCTCCTCGTACACCCCCTCCTCCCGGGCAAAACCCCATCCATTGTCCAGATTAAAGGATGTGACAGTACCTGTCTTCCAGAGTTCCTCCGGTAACGGGGGTTGGCGGTGAGCCTCAGCACGGGTCCGCAGGTTAGCTTGCTCCTGGGCTCACCACTCAGCTCTGCGGCGTTGACGTATGGCATCGTCGGACTGGCGGGCAGTGCGGACGTAGTCCCAGCGACTGGCGGTTTTGTTACGGGTTAGGAGATTATCGTAGCTTTGTACCGGCACACGAACACGGTGATCCGGAGCAGATGCCGCGGCGGCACCAGACCACTGAACCCGAGCCGCTTGCAGCTGCTCGGCGGGAGCTTCCGCTTCATCCTCCTCCTCGGAACCGGTATGTATTGAGTCCTCAGGCTCACTGGGACTCTCGTCGTCTTCCTCTATGGTTTCGACAACCACATCGGGATCCTCAGTAGGTCGGGATTCTTGATCGGGATCGTCCTGTTGGTCGGGTTCTGGAACTGCGGGGTCCTGCACCGTCTCATTGTGCGGGGCTTCTAGGCTGCCCGCCTCTCCTTCCTCTGTCTCCTCCACACCTGTTGGCAGTGGTGTGTCCTCTCCGGTAACCGGGTAGGCCTCAATGGGTTCGGGGCCAGTCTCCGGTTCCGGGGTGGGACAGGTAACCAGTCTCTGTTGCACAGCCCGGTGTAATCGGCTAGCTAGGCTCGCACTCCAGCTTCGGATGGTCCACTCCGTGGCCTCCATCAACCGCACCCGTAGGTCTTGGAGCACGGTCTCCCAAAACTCGGGGTCCCCGTCGATGGTGAGGACGGGACCTGGGCCGGGATTGCCGATGGCGGCGCGAGCTTCCTCCTCGACTTCTCTCATTAGCTTGTGGAGCCTCAGGGTAGCCATCTTGCTTCTCGCTGGAATCGCACCCGTGAAAACTGGAACTGGTTCCTGGAGTGAAGCTTGCTGGAAAAGGTTTGCCACAACTGGTTTCTTTGCATTTTGTAGTCCATGGGTGGGCTGAAGTCTTTGGCCCGCCCCCTTGGTTGTTTCCAGCAATCGGGGCGGACAAGGATTTTGGCGCCTCTGCCATGGCCCTCCCACGAAGAGGGGCGGAGGCACGCCCCTGGGCCAGCACATTGTGTTTCACATGGCGGGAGCCGCCATTTTGGCCCAGTAGAAAAGGACAGGAAAAGTTCTTTTTGGCCGAATAAAGTTCTGTAGGCACACAATACCCGTTGGGAAACGGGCCTGCTCGTATCCTGTTTGTGACGCCAAATTCTGACTCACCGTTGCCGAATGCTCACGTCTCAGGCGATGCAGCACTTGTCACGGTTCCGTGCCTGAGGCTGTGGGGCCCGGTGGTCAGATCAAAGGGGATATTAGGATAGGGATGATTCTTGTTTGTCGTGACGCCACCTGTGGGAGTCCGGTGATTGCACCGGCGCTGCTTGGGCCTCCGGGGGATGTGCGGCAGCTTGATGGGATGCTCCCCACAGGATGAGCAGGAGTCCCCGGGGCCAGGAGCTGCACTTCATGGAATACGGCAGCTCAGTAGTTGCTGTGCAGAGTTAATAAAAGTTCTGAGGAAAAGCACGGACACCAGATTCCTCTGTAACGGGTCTTTACTGTAACGGTTGATGTGGTACATAGTATCAAGTCTTTAGGTAACGGACCGGGTGATCCCAGCGATGACTGATCTTAGTCCAGAGCTCCACGGTGTTCCTCCTTTTTCTAACTGTCCTATTTGGTTGCCTTTGCTGCCTTAGTGTACCAGTTCAGGATACTAGGGAGACTTCTTGTGGATTCCTTAGCCAGAACTACTATGGCTGTGAAGGTCCTGTGTCCCAGTGGTGGGTCCCCTGCTGGCAAGACGGCTGGATAAGTGCTGTAGTGAGGTGCTCCTAGAGAGCTGCTCCGTCACTTCGGTTTGCAGAACAGCGGTGGATGACTGTTCGCCTCGGAACCGGTGATCCGGTGAGGTTGGGCTCGGGTACTCTTGGACCCGCTCGGTAGCTGCCCGTGTTCCGGTCTGGGTCACCGCTTGATGGTGCCCTGACGGTAAAGTTCGGTACCAGGCTGCATGGCACTGTGCAGGTCCTGTTCCTTCTTTCTCTCCTTCCTTCCACGTTCTCATTTCTCCTCCTAACTTCCCCCCCACACTACACCTTACACTCCTCCCTCCAGGACCTGATTGGTTCTCTACCTCTAGTGTGTTGTGTGGTGTATGGGGCTCTGGGTTTAACCATGTCAGCACTGAGACGGAAGATATTACATCTTCATGCAGGGATGCAATACCTTCCTGTGACGCACTCGTTGCGGGGCGCCACGTGGACAGTTGATTTGTCGTTCAAAAGTCAACGAATCTTCCTACAGACTCGTTTCTTTCATCAAGTCCAAAGTTTACAACAACAGTACCATGTTTGCCATGACCCACTTTGGCATTTATGTCTCTCATGATAACAAGTAAGTCTTGATTTGGCATCTTGTTAATTTCGTCTTTTTTTTTAAACCATTTGTTTTTTATTGAAATTTATAAAACAGAACAAATCAATCAAGTAATGTAGGTGCAAAGAGCATCACATAAAACACAAAAGTTAGATCATAATATAAAGGGGGGAGAAGGGGGAAGGGGATCAAGGGGAGGGAGCATACCGATCATGACAGCGAGTAATTCGAATAATATACAGGAAACTAGATCAGATTCACAGAGATACAATGCGTAAGAACAATAAAACAGATATCACTAAAAATAATAAATAAAAAACAACAAAACAACAAAATAAAAAACGGCGACGGGAGTTCAAGAGGGCAATGACACTGTGTTGTGTGGGGAGGATACCCAAGGGTCCCACCAGTTTAATATACGGTTTCTCCGTGTCAGACCCTGTGCCAACATCACTTCATATGAGAAATGCTGATTTAAGCGCACTATGACTTCAGACCTCGTAGGGTGGGTGGAGGTGCGCCAGTGAGACACAATAGTAAGTCTGGCCGCAATAAGGACATTTGTAATGATGGGACCTAATATGGATGGGAATGAAGACAGGTCTATCCCCAGTAAAGCTAAGGGGGCCTCTAGAGATATAGGAAGGCCAGTGAGGGACGTAAGCAATGAGTTCACTTTCGCCCAGAACAACGTCAAACGTGGACAGCTCCACCAAATATGAGTCTCGGAGCCCAATTGAGGACATCCCCTCCAACACGTAGCCAGGGGGGCAGGATCTCTGACATGAAATTTAGAAAGTTTGGCAGGAGTGAGGTACCAGTCCAACATGATCTTCTTGGTCTGTTCTAGATGACCAATACATGAAGTGTAGGATGCTGCATGCCCCGACACCTCATGCCATTGTGTCATTGAGGCAGTGAATGCTAATCTGGTTTCCCACTTCAGCATATAGGGCAATTTTAGATCAGCCTTAATGGAGAGGAGTGCCTTGTATATAAGCGACACTCCGCAGCCAGTAGGTGATAGTTGCTTGAAGAAAGCCTGCAATGGAGTATTAACTGTCAAGAGGTCGCAGTCTGGGATAGACACTGAGCGCATAAAGTGTGAGAGGCGTAAATGGTCAAAGAGACAGGAGGAAGAGAGGGAATACTTGGTTTGTAATGTAGGAAAAGGGATAATCTGTTTATCCTGTAAGATGTCCTCCACGGCAAGAGCGAGATCTCCTTCATCAGACACTCCACTGCTTTAATAGAGATATAGTGGAAAAGAAAAGGAAGGTGGGAATGGGATAAGGCATTCCATAGAGCCAGGACGGATCGGGTGGAGAGTAGGCTGTCAGATGGGGAGAAGGAGCGCATAAGATTCATTTCAAGGAGAAGTCTGGCCGATCCACATGGAGTGTGGTAAGTCTCCAGTTGAAGCCATAGAGACTGGGGGGCGTTTACCCAATATATTTTGGCAATATCCAGAGAAACAGCTATGTAGTAGGCCGTAATATCAGGGACACCAAGTCCACCGGATTTATACGGAAGAGTAAGTGTCGATATCGCAATCCTGTGCATTTTACCACTCCATATGAATCTAGCCAAAGTCGCCTGAAAGAGATTGAGAAATCTGCGAAAGAAGCGAAAGGGTATACAGCGCAACAGGTATAATATTTTAGGTAGAGCCATCATCTTCACCAGATGAATCCTAGCCATCCAAGACAGTTGGAGGATAGAATAGTGTGTAAACGTCGTTCTGAGATCGGCCAGCAGAGCTTCACAGTTAGTTTGGATCAAACGCTTCGTAGGTGTGATGTGGATTCCTAAATATTTGAAACCGTGTGGGCGACCAAAGGAAAGGAAATGCATCGCGAAGGGAGCGTTGGAGCGGAGAGGGGACATTAATAGGAAAAATTGTTGACTTAGCTAAATTGAGTTTATAATAAGAGGCGTTGGAAAAGTTTTCAAGAATCTCCATAAGAGCAGGTATTGATGTTTCCAAATGAGTGCAGGAAAGAAGAACATCATCCGCATAAAGTGATATTCTGTGATCAGTTGGTCCAACTCAATGGGGAGGGTGCAGCTGTGCTGGGGGAGAAAATGGCTAGAAGGTTGGAGGAGTGTTTAAACTAGGGATTGGGGGGGAGGGTATTCATTGTATAGGAGGGGAAGATAGTGTAAACAGTAACCTGGGCACAAGTAATAAAATTGGGGGTGGCATGGGGGGTGGGGTTAGAACAGTCAATCTAGTAGGAAGGAATAGAGGTAAAGAGAGATGCATAAAGTGCATGTTCACTAATGCCAAAAGCCTCACCAACAAAATGGAGGAATTAGAATTGATTTTGTTGGAAAATAATTATGACATGGTGGGAATTTCGGAGACTTGGCTGGACGAGAGCCATGACTGGGCTGTTAATTTACAGGGCTATTGTCTGTTCAGAAATGACCGTACAAATAGGCGAGGAGGAGGTGTATGTTTATACGTAAAATCATCCTTAAAACCCATCCTGCGTGATAATATAGGTGAATCTAATGGAAATGTAGAGTCTCTGTGGGTGGAGATAAGGGGAGGGGGAAAAAATAATAAATTACTGATAGGGGTTTGTTATAAGTCCCCAACAATAATGGAAGTGGAGGAGAATATCCTCATAAAGCAAATAGATGAAGCAGCGACTCAGGGAGAAGTCATTATTATGGGGGACTTCAACTACCCTGAAATACATTGGGGATCAGAAACCTGCAGTTCCAGCTAAGGTAATAAGTTTTTGAAAACTATAAGAGACAATTACCTTTCACAACTGGTTCAGGACCCAACAAGAAGGGGGGCACTGCTGGACCTAATATTAACCAACAGGCCAGACCGCATATCAAATATACGGGTTGGAGGTCACTTGGGTAATAGTGATCATAACTTAATAAGCTTTCAAGTATCCTTTACTAAGACGTGTAGTAGAGGGGCCACAAGGACACTAAACTTCAGGAAGGCAAATTTCCAACGGTTGAGAGATGATCTTAGTGCAATAAACTGGGACGATGTCCTGAGACATAAAAGTACACAACACAAATGGGAGATGTTTATTAGCATCCTGAATAGGACCTGTGCACAATATATACCCTATGGGAATAAGCATGCTAGAAATAGGAGGAAACCACTATGGCTAAATAAAGCGGTAAGAAGTGCAATATGTGACAAAAAGAAAGCATTTAGGGAATTAAAGCAAGTAGGTAGTGATGAAGCATTAAATAAATACAGAAAATTAAATAACATTTGTAAAAAGCAAATCAAGGCAGCAAAGATTGAGACAGAGAGACTCATTGCCAGAGAAAGTAAAAAGAATCCCAAAATATTTTTTAACTACATAAATAGTAAGAAACTAAAAAATGATGGTGTTGGCCCCTTTAAAAATAGTCTGGGTGAAATGGTGGATGAGGATGAGGAAAAAGCAAATATGCTAAATGACTTTTTTTCAACGGTATTTACACAAGAAAATCCCATGACAGACAATATGATCAGTGATAACAAAAATTCTCAATTAAACGTCACCTGCTTAACCCAAGAGGAAGTACGGCATCGTCTAAAAATCACTAAAATTGACAAATCCCCGGGCCCAGATGGGATACACCCCAGAGTGCTGCAGGAATTAAGTACTGTCATAGATAGACCATTATTTTTAATATTTAAAGATTCCATAATAACAGGGTCTGTACCACAGGACTGGCGTATAGCAAATGTGGTGCCAATATTCAAAAAGGGGACAAAAACTGAACTTGGAAATTATAGGCCAGTAAGCTTAACCTCTACTGTGGGTAAAATCCTAGAGGGTTTTCTAAGAGATGCTATACTGGAGTATCTGAAGAAAAATAACCTCATGACCCATTATCAACATGGTTTTACGAGGGACCGTTCCTGTCAAACTAATCTAATAAGCTTCTATGAAGAAGTAAGTTCTGGACTGGACCAAGGAAATGCAGTGGATGTGGTGTATATGGACTTTTCAAAAGCTTTTGATACGGTGCCACATAAAAGGTTGATACATAAAATGAGGGCAATGGGGATAGGGGAAAATATGTGTAAGTGGGTTAAGAACTGGCTTAGTGATAGGAAACAAAGGGTGGTTATTAATGGAACACACTCAGAATGGGTCACAGTTAACAGTGGGGTACCACAGGGGTCAGTGTTGGGCCCGCTTCTATTTAATATATTTATTAATGACCTTGTAGGGGGCATACAGAGTAGAATCTCAATATTTGCAGATGACACTAAACTCTGCAGGGTAATCAATACAGAGGAGGACAATTTTATATTACAGGAGGATTTATGTAAACTAGAAGCTTGGGCTGCTAAATGGCAAATGCGCTTTAATGGGGATAAATGTAAAGTCATGCACTTGGGCAGAGGAAACAAAAGGTATAATTATGTGCTTAATTGTAAAACACTGGGCAAAACTGTCACTGAAAAAGACCTGGGTGTATGGGTAGATGACAAACTCACATTTAGTGGCCAGTGTCAGGCAGCTGCTGCAAAGGCAAATAAAATAATGGGATGTATTAAAAGAGGCATAGATGCTCATGAGGAGAACATAATTTTACCTCTATACAAGTCACTAGTGCGACCACACTTAGAATACTGTGTACAATTCTGGTCTCCGGTGTATAAGAAAGACATAGCTGAACTAGAGCGGGTCCAGAGAAGAGCGACAAAAGTTATTAGAGGACTAAGGGGTCTGCAATACCAAGACAGGTTATTAAACTTGGGGTTATTTAGCTTGGAAAAACGAAGGCTTAGGGGTGATCTTATAATAATGTATAAATATATGAGGGGGCAGTACAGAGACCTTTCTAATGATCTCTTTACTCTTAGGCCTGAGACTGGGACAAGGGGGCATCCTCTACGTCTGGAGGGAAGAAGGTTTAATCATAATCACAGACGCGGATTCTTTACTGTAAGAGCAGTGAGACTATGGAACTCTCTGCCACATGATGTTGTAATGAGTGAGTCACTACTAACATTTAAGAAGGGCCTGGATGCCTTTCTTGAAAACTATAATATTACCAGTTATATATACTAGATTCTTTGATAAGGCGTTGATCCAGGGAATTAGTCTGATTGCCGTATCTGGAGTCAGGAAGGAATTTTTTCCCCCAATGTGGAGATTAGTGTTGCCACATGGGGTTTTTTTTGCCTTCCTCTGGATCAACATGTTAGGCTATGGGTTGAACTAGATGGACTTAAAGTCTTCCTTCAACCTTAAAAACTATGTTACTATGTTACTATGTAACTTCAACACCCCTCATAGCAGGATGGGTACGAATAATAGCTGCCAGCGGTTCCATCACAAGAGCGAACACTAAAGGTGAGAGGGGGCAACCCTGACGGGTTCCATTGGAGATGGTGAAGGCTGAGGAGGTGAAACCACCCGCTCTAACAACCGCAGAGGGGGAAGAGTATAGCGCCATGATGGACGAGTACATGTTGCCCAATATTCCAAATTTCTCCAGGACCGCAGCCAGGAACCCCCAATGCACTCGATCAAAGGCTTTCTCAGCGTCTAAAGAGATGAGTGCACCAGGGGTACCTCTCCTCTCTAGGATCTCCAAGAGGTCAGAGACTCTCCTTGTGGCATCTCTCGCCTGTCTACCAGGAATGAAACCCACCTGGTCCAGAGCGATCAAGGAGGGTAATACGGTCTTGAGACGGTCCGCTAGCAGCTTTGAGTAAATTTTTAGATCACAATTTAGCAGGGCAATAGGGCGATAATTACCCGGGAGGGAGGGCGATTTATCTGGCTTAAGAATGGTGGAGATGGAGGCGGCTAACCCCTCAGGTTTAATCATGCTCTGCTTTTGCCAGTGGTGAAGTTAATTTCTTCTTGGACTTGATCATAGAATAGTTCGAAGTCTTCCTACTAGACATCGGTTGTTGGTTAGTAGACTTGTATAATTGTGACATGGATTGTCGCTCCTTGTAGTGTATCGAGATGATACTATGCTTCTAGTCATTTTCCATTTGGAAGACCCATTTCTGCTCAAGCTTTAACTTTCTGGCTGATATCTTGAGATGTTGCTTCAGTATTGCCACATAATTTTCTTCCTTCATGATGCCATCTATTTTGTGAAGGGCACCAATCCTGCTTGCAGCAAAACAACTTCACAACATGATGCTGCCACCCCGAGTTTCACAGCTGGGATGGTATTCTTAGGCTTCCAAGCGTTTATTTTTTCTCCAAATATAACGATGGTCATTAATGCCAAACAGTTAAATTTTAGTTTCAAAAGTCCACAAGACATGTCTCCAAAAATGTAGGTCTTTCTTCCTATATGCATTTGCAAAAAAATTATCTGGCTTTTTTTATGTTTCTTTGGCAGTAATGGCTTTTTCCTGGCAGAGTAGCCTTTCAGCCCACGTTAACACCAGTACTCATTTCACTGTTGATAAAGACACAATCTTACCAGCTTCTGCCATCATCTTCACAAGGTCTTTTGCTTTTGTTCTTGGGCTAATATGCACATGTCATACCAAAGCACGTTCATATCTGGGACACAGAACCCGTCTCCTTCCTGAAAGGTATGATGGTTGGACATCCCCATCTTGTTTGTACTTGCATATACACCACCGTTCAAAAGTTTGAGTTCAATTAGAAATGTATTTTTAAAAGAAAAGCACTTTTTTTTTCAATGAAGCTAACATTAAATGAATCAGAAATACACTGTATACATTGTAATGGGTAAATGACTATTCTAGCTGCAAACATCTGTTTTTTAATGCAATATACAGATAGGTGTATAGAGGTCCATTTCCCACAACCACCACTCCTGTATTTTAATGGTACATTGTGTTTGCTAACCCAGGGTACCCTGAGGAAGGTGCGAGGGTTGCACTGAAACGCGTTGGTTTATGGTGGAATAAAGAAAGTGATGGAGGAAACAATCCTTTTGGAGTACACTTATTGAAGCAGCAGCGCGGACCGTGGAAACTTCAGTTTTTCCCGCGGTTTTGGCGAGACGGTGGAGGTTCTGCAGCAGCTGCTAAAGCACTCAAACTGGTTGTGGGTGGCACAACCTGAAAAGGTGAGTGGACCCCTTTGTGACCTATAAACGAACCAAGTGTCCTTTTGATAAGGCATCATCTGTGCCTCTTGTGTCTCCTTTTATCTATAGTATTTAGGGAAGAAGCAGGCAGCTGGTATTCTGTCTGTAATGGAGTGGCCAGCGAAGTAACCAGATCTCAACCCCATTGAGCTTGGGGAGCAGCTTGAACCTATGGTACGCAAAAAGTGCCCATCAAGCCAATCCAACTTGTGGGAGGGGCTTCAAGAAGCATGGAGTGATATTTCTCAAGATTACCTCAGCAAATTAACAGCTAGAATGCCAAAGGTCTGCAATGCTGTAATTGCTGCAAATGGAGCATTCTTTGACGAAAGCAAAGTTTGAAGGAGAAAATTCCATTGCCTCACTTCATTCACCTACTTTGCACTTGCGCCTAGACTTGTTTGAACTTTTGCTGCAGTGTGTTGCACCTGTTTGAGTATAGATTTTAATTCAAATGTTGTCTATGCCTCACTTCAGTCCCACATCACTGGATTCCTAAGTATCTACTAAATTGTAACTGTTTGTGGCCTCTGACAGATGTTAAATCTATTTAAACAAGCAGAGATTTCACATACTGTGCTCCTGTATATTTCTGCAGTGGAGTGATGCGGGGGAGCTCACAAATGTTTTAATTAGTCTCAATATTTTTAAAAAAGAGACAAGTTCTCTTTAAGATCCTCATAAACATTTTTCCCAAGCTAGATGCCAAGCTTATTATAATTATTTGTGGAAACCTTAAGTCCTTTTATATATTGGGGACCGCATTTGCCATGTGCCTGTCCCTTGCCTGTAAATAGAGAATCTCTAAGGATTAGGAATTGGCTACAAAAATCCTGCAATTGATTCAAAAGTTATCAAATATTTAAATGAAAGACATACATCTTCTTTCTTTTATATTCAGCCCAGTTTTTGGTAAAAAAAACTTCATCAATAACTGTACATGTGAATGCAGTCTTATGCCTTGTCTTAGTTCTTCATTCTGCACGTGCGTCCATGAATGTTCTCCACTGTGCAGGGAGTGGCAGGTCAAAGTAATCCTTCTTCAGAGGCTCAGTGTAGTCATGCTATCACAGCTATCTTTTTTGGAGACTCATTTAGTTTAACTGTTGATTCCTTATTGTTAGTCCAGATGCAGACTGTCACATCCATTCTTCCCCACTCAAGGGCTATATTGTCCCTCCCAGGAAGGCAGGACATGCTGGCCTCACAGGAGAAAATGAATCACAGTACTTGTCTCTGCCCAACAGCTGCACAGAAATTCATTTCATATGTGACTGCAGCAACCACTGAGGTACGTTCTCTTTCTCCATTACTATTAGACCTACCCAGCATATCAGCACCAGAATACCTGTGATTTTTACAATGGGGTACTTATCCTTTTTTGGAGAAAAGCATTGAATATTCATTGATGAGAATAGTCTACAGCCTCGGAAAGTCAGAATGTCAGTTTAGCTTGGACAAAAACAGACAGATGTCATTCTGTCAATGGGTGAAAATATTGGGGAAGTCATGGATTCTGCATGGACAGTAACATAATATTTGCTGTCTTTAGAAAATTGATGGCAATTGTGTAGATTTCATTTAAATGCAGCTTTGGTAAAGTTTACAACTTAGTTTACATTGTAACTTTTTTTTTTTTTTTTTAAGTAAAACTGTACTTTTTTATCCATGGACAGAAATGGGCGGCCTCATTTTGAACCCCATCGTAGATCTAATTGTGCTTGAGGTAGCCATAGATGGACAGACATTTGCCTGCAGAGCCGCTTCAGGGAAAATTAAAACACAGTGATACCTCGCTTTTCGTCGATAATCCGTCCGAAAACTATTGACGAAAACCGAAATCGACGAAAACCGAGGCAACGATTTCCATAGGAATCAATGTTGAATGAATTAATTGGTTCGGGACACTGAAAAAGGCATACAAAAAAACATTTGATAGTGAATAAAGATAGCGGTCAATGATAGAATCACTCAGAAATGACAGTAAAAGGAATATGAAAGAAAAAAATAAACATTTATTGTGTTTTTTTTTACATTTTTTCAAAAAAGCTATTTTTGGTATATGGGAAACACCGAGGAGGGAAGAGAGGGGTGTACTTTTTATTTTTTGGAAGGCGAATCTCATCTTTATGGCTAAATTAGTACCGATGTGCGGACTGAAATCGATGAAAACCGAGACACGATTTTCATTTAAAAAATCGAGAAAAACCAAAACTGACGATATTCGAAGTCAACAAAAACCGAGGTATCACTGTATAATTAATGTGAATCTGTCCATATAGTGCAGAGATACTTGAGTCTATTGAAGTTATTTGTACTTAAGCACACATTGGAGAAAACATATGACTGCTTGTACACCAGCTTTATGTCATAAATACACTGGAAATATATATTTGATTTCTATTCTCATGAGAAAGCAAATGCTAAATGGCACATACTGACTGATTTTCATAGGCTGGAGCCAGTCTAAATAAACCTTACCCATCCATTATCTGTGTTTTCTGGTGATTGCTTTCAGGCATGCAACATAATATGTAAAAAATGTCTCACAATGGGAGGAATGTGTGACATGAAGTGTAAATAAGCCATCTGAAGTAGTGTATTCAGTGCTTTATGTAACATCACTCCACATTTCTGTAATTTGGAGATGTCACTCTGTATTTTTGTAGTTTGTAGATGGCACTTTCAGATTGATTTGTGTATTGCTTGAATAATTTTTCCAAGGACTGCATAGAATTAAAATAGGTTTATCCCATCTGACTTGTGGCATTAAACAACCTCTGATTGGTAAATATTTACAGATCGGTGGTCGTTTAATAGCATGCTTATACAGCCATCGAACTGATCTATCTGTATCAGATTGTTGAGTGCACATAGGCTGCATTTGTTCTCAGCAGTCCTGATTCCACAGCATCGTGTTCTCTTGACAGCAATGATGTTTTGTGCAGCACAGGCGATCATCTCACCTGCTGAACAAGCGTTTTGCTTGTTCATTGAGTGAGCTTCAACTAGTTTAGACTGCAAAATTGTTGTGAAATGGAATGTTTCTCATCTATCTTGCTGTATAAATTGACCCTAACATGAATTTTCTATTGCAATTCAATTCTGCCTTTAGCTGCTATCATAGATAGTAAGCCTCCTAGACAAAATGTAAACACTATGTACCTGTAGATGATGCAGCGGGTGAAGCAAGTTTTGAACACGTCACCAATTTTCTAACTAAACATATTTCTACAGGTGTTAATGTGGCGCCCCTGTGGTCCGGTTGCCACAGTGATATTGTCGAGCCCCAGGCCCTGGGGTACTCGGGTATCAGGCTCAGTGGGTGTTTCACAGTGATGTCACGGGTGGCAGCGCCTGAGCCTGTGGCCTGGGTGACACTTCAATAGAGGGGTTATATACAGGGGATAAGAGTTATTTTCACGTGACGCCACCTGTAGTACCTGGTGATGGATCAACAGCGGCACAACACAGTCCTCCAGAGGGCGATGGTATTGCGGCAAGGATGGCAAAGCTCCCTACAGACGGAGCTGGTCCTCCTGGGCAATGTTCCTATAAGCAAACAGGTTGGATTCTGCAGCCCAAAGACACGGAGGCAAAGCCACTCTCCCAGGTATTTTACTGTAAACAGTCATCAGCATACAAGTCCAAAGTTCAGCAAAAGATGTTAAAGAAACAGGAAGCTTTAAGGGTGGCTGCAACTGCAAGTGGATGCCAGGTGGTATGGTGGTACCCGTGGTATGCCTTAGTTGACGAACCCGTGTCCTTTCTTCCCCACATAGGATGAGTCTATATCCAATTGCTCTTTAAAGGTAGACTTGGTGCTCCCCTCCCTCATGGTGGGAGGGGAAGCAGGCAGACCGCTCCATCTGGCAGGGTGCCGCAGCCGGTTGACGACTTCAGAGGTAGACTCTGGCCATTTCTTCAGGTCTGGCGTTCCCGTGGTGGACTGGGGAATTCCCTGGAGTATGGTCGCTCCATGCTGGGGTTCCCCCTTTCTCTCTAGGGCCCAGACTCCCGCGTCAGGTACCCTCTCTCAGGATCCCCTCAGGATCCTCGCTCATCTTCCCTCCGGATCAGCGTAGAGCTGTCCGGGTTAACCTTCCGCCTCGTTCCACGCTCCTCCTCGACTCCTTTCCAACTTCCTTCTCCGACTCCGACTGACTTCTGCTCCCCCTAGAGGTGAATATATCTCCCTCCAAGGAGTAACCTCCCACCACTACTCTAATGTGGGAGTGCAGGAATGGGTCCCACCCACCAGCCTAGCATCCACCTGCAGCTGGGGAAAATTACACCACTTTTACGGGTGCAATACCCCACTGTGACGCCTAACCATGTGAGGCGCCACAATATTGCCTCTCTCACCAGAGGTGATATCATGCTTAGAAGCAGAAGGAGATCCCCATTTTAGGTAATTCTTCACATGCATACACCAGTCCTCATTACTGGCCAGAATGGGGAGCGCTACACCCAAGTTCAGGGGAGCTGCCCTCTTTCCGGAAAGGAGGAGGGGTTAGGTAGAAAAAGTGTGGGAAGGGGGAAGAAGCAGACAAGTAGTAGAAGGCGAGTAGTGAGAAGGAGAATGTCCTGGGGAGCAGAACTGTTGATGAGCTCACTCCAGGCAGTGCAACAGAGGATGCCAGAGTCCTGGGTTGTACAGGCACTGCACGTCCTGGCAACCAAATCTGGGGGACAGGAGACTGCAAGTTTCCTGGTTTCACGTAAAGACCTGTCGGTACAAAAGCTGAACGAGAGCCCGGAGCTGCAATCAACCTGGCAGTGTCTGTTACAGGTTCTGAGGGCGAGAAAGAATAGACTGGGCCACAGGATAGTTCACAGGCAGCTGGGACCCAAACTGAGAAGTGCAGCAGGCCATATTCCAATCCCACCTGGTGAGGTGGAATCCAACTGCTTCCAGACTGACTGGACCCTCCTGAACCTGGTAACCTATGTCCCTGGACTTCACCATGTTTCTTCAGTAAAGGTAAAATATCTGCACCCTTTGTGTCCTCCTGCTTATTTCCCGTGCCCTCCTTGCCGCCTTCTGAACCTTAACTACCACCCCCATCATTCCCAAAGACACTTACATCAAATCCCAGGGGCCCGCTCCGCTTGTGGGAAGTGTTACCATTCCAGCTGCCACAACACCTATCTCTTGGGGCTCATCTAAGCAGTGCTAGCCATCCCTGGTCAGATACCACAGATGGCGTCATGTAAAGACATTATAATCCCCTCAAAATATTTCACATAATCTGCTAGGTCAGGGCCACGGGGCTGGGACATCGCGCCTGTTACCTCCCTGAAAGATTGCCGGCGCGGCTACTGAGTATCCCAGACCCTTGCAGCCGTTGCACTAATAACATACATTTCTCCCCAGATATCAGTAACAGCTCATCCACAGGCAAAGAAATCAAAGCATAGAAGTCCATAAATGAAGTTATGTATAATAAAGATAAATGACACAGAGAGAAAGTATTAAACTCACTTAGGGTGAGTGCACATGATCAGGATTGCCTGCATTCTGGAAGCAATGTTATTTCTCTTGTGGGATTCAAGTGTCCTGTGTGGGAGAACGCACTGACTGGCCACACGATCAGGATTACTGTCAGAGCATATAAGAGCAGCAAGGGGGAGAGGGGAAGAATGGAGACCTGGATACTGCCCATCTCAGTCTATGGCGTAGCCTGGAGCCCTCATTACCATAGAAATATGTAAGTTATTAAATCATTTTTCTAAAGCTTTATAGAGCAGTTTTAGCTCAGAGAGGGATGGTTAGGGATGAGCTCACAAGGTGCAGGGACAGGTAGTCATAGGATCGGGGGATAAAACGAGCTGACAGGTTCCCTTTAATGAAGAAGGCATTATTGCACAGGACAGTAGGATTGTCCCTCATGCTTTATCCTGAGCCCCATGCAATAATGTTATTTTAGAAAACTGTTTTATTTCAACTTTGTGATTATAGATTGGGGAAGGCTCGTTCCCATTTCAGTATAAATTGTGCCAAATTATTTGGTGTGAGGTACTGACTTACATGTGATCTATGGAAGCGACTGCTTTTATCACAACTACAAAATTTAGTGATGAACCTTTGAAAGGAATGGTATGTATTATTCAAACAAATGGGGTTCAGAAATCTCAAAAAAACAAAACAAATATAGGCAAACATGATGGAATACTAATTAGTATAAAGATTTAAATATTATTCTTGTAGCTTTAAAAACATTTCGGGGAGCTATCCATGAATTTATATAAGTTTCTGGCAAAAATTGGCAAAAAGAAAAATTGCAACAAATCTTTGCATGCAAATGTGCAAAAGAATTGCCAGGATTTTTGTAAAAATTTGGAGAGAAGAAATGATTGTTATGAAACGTTGGGTGTTCTGTTATAGGGCTACAAGTGTTATTCATGCTGTGTTTGTAATATGCCATATGTCTGTGCTGTTTTCTTTTACATAGTATTGTGCAGCTGAAAAATGCAGCATAAACGCATCACAAAAAAAGCAGCACAAACGTCCAGTGGGCACATAGCCTTATACTGTAGTATGCAATACAGAATTATGGTAAATAACACTTCTCTACACCCATCCTCTTCTGTGCTTATCAGTAAATCAAGAAATTATGTTTATTAAGCTAGAGCACTTTACTGCTTCTCATCATAATTACTGTAACAGTAGTTTAATTCTTTGTAAATGTTGTGGTTAAATAACCTCTCTAAAATGTCTCCTTTCATCACATGACTAGAAGGGAAAAGGAAGTTTATTTTTCTAGCAACAAGAATATCACTCATGAAGAGATTACCGGCATTTTACTATTTTCAAATAAGAAGTAATAGGTTTGAATCACCAGGCTGTACATTCCGGGCAAAGCGATATCTGTTTTGGAGATTTATTTTTAAAAAATGTATAACACTTTAAGCTAAGCTTTAAATTCTAACATTGAAAGTTTTCACCTGTGAATAGCATAGGCGATACATTCCTGATTTTGATTGCTGTGGTCCAACAACAGGGACCCCCCCATTCCTGACAAAGGGGTTTCAAAGAGAACCTGTCTGCTCATTTTAACCCCCTATTGTACTACTATCTGTCCCTGCACATTGCTAGCTCATCCCTAACCATCCCTCTCTGACCTGAAACTGCTCCATAAAGCTTTTTGAAAAACAATTTATTAACTTACATTATCCTATGTTAATGAGGGCTCCAGACTACAGCGTAGGCTGAGATAGGTGGTCTCCATTCTCCACCCCCTCGCAGGCTCCTATCACGGCCCACTGGGCATCATCATTCCTTCTTCTGTGTGCCCTCTATTTTGAAAATCCCGCCTCCTCATAGTATCATGTGCAGTGGGATGTCAATTCTGGTCCTGCGCAGTGCATGGGTGTATGGGTTGTACAGTCTGGCTCCGACACATGTGCAGTATGCATATTAAAGCCGGACCGTATACCTGATAAGCCGTCACTATGCACCGGACCAGAACTGACATCCGACTCCGATGAAAAAGGTATAGCAAAAGTGGAGAAAAAAATGCAAAAACTAAACATTTTTGTGTCATTAAAGGGATATTTGTAGCTCAAACATATCACGCCATAAGTCTTTAACCTATGCAGTTACATACGTGGCCCTTTATATTTAGGCTGGAAACACACTGTCCGAGTGACATGCAAGTTACTCACACGAGTCTCGGATCTTTCACCCTGTATGGCATCCCCCTCTCTGGACGGGTGGTCCTGCCCAAGGATCGCCCCCTTTTGGACAGTAATTGCTAGTCTGATCGGATCCCTCTCTGGTATTGATCTTACCATACAACTGGCGATTTTGAATGTTGATATAGATCTGTTCCCCCCCTGATCTCCAGGGAGCGATCTCTTATGTACTAATAGCAGCCAGGTTGTGTCTGGCGGCTAGATGGAAGTCTCACCTACCTTCTACATTCAAGGAGGTAATTGAAAAAAACAATTCCATCTTTCAGCACAAATTCTTTCTATCCTTAGATAAGGACGCTAAGCAGAGGGTCTTGAAAGGGTGGGTTATATGGGAACAGCACCAGCTGGCAGCCCCGATTTCCCATTAACTACTTGATACTTACTCACTTTGATATTGCTTATGTTTGTTTGTACTGTATTGTATTCTTCTTTGTGATGGCTCCCTTTATGCCTGGTATTATCCCCCTCCCCACCCCTTTGGTCCAGCTAAACCCCTATATTCTTCTGTTATGTGATTGATATCACCGAAAGCTCAATAAAAATGTATTGAAACCAATACTGTATTAAGCTTGGGGATCAGTTATATTTTGTATATATTTTGGGATTCATACAATTAATTGACTATTTTAATATTATAAGAACTGTATATATGTCATTTTTGTTTGGTTTATGGGCCATGATGATTGTGAAAGTACAATATTCTGCTAGGGCTAATTGTTATGGTCTTAGGGGGCAGGTAACATGGGGTAATAACACAGAGCAGCCTAAAGACATGCCTCCAATAATCCAGAGACCACGCCTCCTTGGTAAAACACAGAATAAATAGCACTAAACAAAACTGACAATATTTCTGGAACTGGATGGGGGATTTATAATAAAAAAATGGATTACTTGGGAGAGCAATGAGAATGAAATAAGAGGAAGGCCGGCCGTGTTTGACCTGGTGACATGTCCAACTTGTAGTGAACTTGCTCTTCGATATATATAATATATGACCAGCAGAGCAGTCACTCATTGCCCTTTATTGTAATGTGAAGAAAACAGGATTTCTTTTTTCATGATGGTATTTATTTATGATTTATAATCCAATTGTACAATAGTAATAAAGTATTTCCAGACCAATTACAGAAGTGTAATAATAAAGATTACAGGAATACGTTATCAGTCAGTACTGTAAGCATATCCTATTTGTCAGATAATTTTCTAAGGTTTTCAATAGCTTGCTGTGACTTGTGCCCTCATACACCGCTCCTAGTTCCTTCCTGGGATAGTTTATCTAGCCCTCTTCTGCAATGTTGGATCAGTCTGGCGTCAGTCCATCGTGTTGTAAAGAGCTTCATTTGCCGGCTGAATTCTTTGAGCTTTTCAATAATTGAAGATTCGTGAATGAGGGCATTCTTGTCCATTCTAATTCGTAGGGCAGAGAAGAGACAACATCAGATCAAGCCTTGATGTCTGTGTTCAAAGAAGTACAGAATATTTCTGAATAAACATATTGGTGTTAAAAGGAAATAAATGTTATATAATGGAAAATAATGATCAAATCAGTGCAAGTGTGTAGAAATCTATGCATGGATGCCTCATCTAGGATGCACATATTGTGTGTAGTTGTACACCTCAACCATGAGTGCATGTGACGTACATAACAGCTATTTGTGCAAGAACCTAACAATACTAGGGCTGAGAAAACATGAGAGATGTTAATCAAATCTGTTAACTGGTAATTCTGATTCATAATTCAGAGAATGGCAAAATACCCCCTATTATACTGAGACATTGTTTGATTATCTCAGGGAGGAAATTCTGCCACATATTGCGGTCAGCCATACAAAACACACACCAATTTTCCCAAAATTTGGAGAGAAAGTGGAGGGTGCATCCAGGGGCGGACTGGCCCAGGTGGCAGGGGGGCAAGTGCCCCCTGGGCTGGTCACTTAGCAACAGTTCAGGGCCCCCCCACCCCCGCAAAGTTAATTCACTGGTAGCCGCCGCTATTCTTAGTGCAGGATATGTACACAAGTACATTTGCATAAAGGGTTACCGAGCTAATTCACCCTGCGGCTGGAGCAGGGTGATGTACCTTTAAGGCTGAGGCAGCACCAGGTCCTGCGGCCCCCCAGAGCGGAGCGCGGCAAAGTGCTTATAGGGAGAGGTGGCGGGCAACATTACAAGCTGGCCGGTTCCTGCCTGTATGCTACCCCAGCAGTTGTTAATGGCCTCCAGACCTTTCACTTATGAGGCCGACGCTGCAGCTATTAACACTGTGTGCTGGGCCGGCCCCTCACTGCCAGCAGACGGCCCTGCTACAGAGGAGCTGAATGGCAGACAAGCAAAGGGGAGAGGTGAGCGATGTGTGCTGTGCTTCTCTAGCCCTGATGTGGCTGGGTCTCTGTGTGTGGCTGGCTGGGTCTCTGTGTGTGGATGGCTGGGTCTCTGTGTGTGGCTGGCTGGGTCTCTGTGTGTGGCTGGCTGGGTCTCTGTGTGTGGCAAAATGGGTCCCTGTGTGTGGCTGGCTGGGTCTCTGTGTGTGGCAAAATGTGTCTGTGTGTGTGTGGCTGGGTCTCTGTGTGTGGCAAAATGTGTCTGTGTGTGTGTGGCTGGGTCTCTGGGTGTGGCAAAATGTGTCTGTGTGTGTGTGTGTGGCTGGGTCTCTGTGTGTGGCAAAATGTGTCTGTGTGTGTGTGGCTGGGTCTCTGTGTGTGGCAAAACGTGTCTGTGTGGCTAGGTCTCTGTGTGTGGCAAAATGTGTCTGTGTGTGTGGCTGGGTCTCTGTGTGTGGCAAAATGTGTCTATGTGTGTCTGACTGTGTCTTTGTGTGTGGCAAAATGTGTCTATGTGTGGCTAGGGCTGCGTGGCTGCATGTGGCTGTCTGTGTGTCTGACTGTCTTTATGTGGCTGGGGCTATGTGGCTGGCTGTGTGTGCCTAACTATGTCTGTGTGTGGCTGGGGCTGCATGGTTGTGGCTGGCTGGGGTTGGCTGTGGCTGCATGGCTGTGGCTGAGGCTGCGTGGCTGGCTGTGTGTGGCTGGGGCTGTTTGGCTGTGTGTGGCTGACTGTGTGTGTGTAGCTGGGGCTGCTTGGCTGTGTGTGGCTGACTGTGTGTGTGTGTGTGTGGCTGGCTGTGTGGTTGGCTGTATGTCTGTGTGTGGCTGGCTATAGCTGTCTATATTGCTCGCTGTGTGTGTGGCTGGCTGTGTCTGTGTGTGTGGGTAGCTGCGCCTGTGTGTGGCTGGCTTTGGCTGCGTGTGTGGCTGTCTATGTGGCTGGCTGGCTGTATGTGTGTGGCTGTATGTGTGGCTGGCTGGCTAGCTTTGGCTGTGTGTGGCTGTGTTTGTGTGGCTAGCTATGTGTGTAGCTAGCTATGTGTGTGGCTGTATGTGTGTGGCTGTATGTATGTGGCTGATATTGTGTGTGTAGCTGGCTGTGTCTCTGTTTGGCTGGCCGTGTCTGTGTGTGGCTGGCTATGGCTGTCTATGTTGCTGGCTGTGGCTCTGTGTGTGGCTGGCTGTGGCTATGTGTGTGGCTGTCTATGTGGCTGTGTCTCTCTGTGTGGCTCTCTGCGTCTGTGTAGCTGTCTATGTGGCTGACTGTTTTTGTGTGGTTGTGGCTCTGTGTGTGGCTGTGGCGGGCTGTCTGTGTAGCTGGCCACTGGGACATCCAAATGCAGTGCGAGTGTCCGACAGTTTTCTTAGATCACATCCATGTGCAATCTGTTTTGTTTCTCAGCAGCTATTACTGCTATTTACAGGAGCATTTTACAGTTGTCTCAGCTGAAGAATGAGAATGTATCAGTGAAAAAAAACAGATGCCTCTCTGATGGTTCGTGTGCTGTCAGTGTGCGGTCCATGATTTTGTCAGACTCATAGATTTGCATTGGCGAGTCTCGCACATGAATCGCAGACTGTCGCAGCATGTTGTGACTTTTTTCCCATCCAGAATCTGGATGAGAAAAAAGCGTCCGACACTCGCCAATGTGTTTCAGACGTTGATTAACTGACTGCACTGCGATTAAATCACACATTGCACTCATCCGAGTTTCACCCCAGTGTGTCCGTGCCCTAATAATAAAATCCATATAGTAATCCTACAATGTCTGCTGGACATGGTATGGGGGGTTTATGGCTCAGTTAGTACACACCATACTTCTTGTTATTAACCAGTTAATGCCCTCTTTTCACATGGAGGGGAGGCATCAGGGGTCACATGATCAGCTCAGGGCGGGATCAGGACTATGATGAAGATGGTGGGAGGGCCTGGGATCTGCACCTGTCATCTTGATTGGTGTCTGTGAGTGGGGCCCTGCTTTGGGGAAACGGCCTCACCCCTTCATGTCCGTGGCCCCGCCCCCTACATGCCGTGGCCGCTCGGCAGCAATGATTTAAAGCAGGGCTGTGGCTGGAGGAGCGGGCAGCCCATGCACCCCACAAGTGGGCAGCCCATAGGGAAAAGTCCCGCCCCTCCCGCCTATCAGTCCGGGCCTGGTTCTGTGTAGAGAGGTTCCTGGACATTCATTGTGTCTTTCCAACTACAGACTATAAAACATGACAGTTAATTAGATAAATTTATTAACGCGTATTTAAAAAAGGTACTAAATAGAATATGCATACAATTGTATTGTTACATACTTGGTGTGCAATATATCATATTTAAAACGGAATATGCAGAAAAAAATGTGAAGCGTTAGTTCATTCCTGGATACAGGCCAATCTCTTACCCCCTTTTCCTCCCCAAAGTATTACTTCATTTCCCTTTACCGTCTAGGATGGTTATTGAAACCATGAGCACATTATGCTAGTGTCATTTTATAATGATATATTCCCTCAGTCCTACACATCTAGCAGAGCAAGTATTTCCACTTCAAACGCACACATACAGTAGTTGCAGATACTGATGGTGGATTAAACATCTCTAGGAAGAAAGGAACTGCAGTATCCTTGCACTGCGGGGTTCGGCTAGACAAGATCCAGGATGAAATTGCATTGCAGAATATATGACTTTTATTAAAGACTCAATTATGTAAACATTTTTCCTAAAACTCTACATTGTACCATTCCTCTTTTATTGATCCTAGAAAGTGGGTGTCACCATTTCCTATGTCACAGGAGACGTTTCTCTACAGAGTCTGGCAGTACATCAAAATGAGCAGAATCATAAAATGCATCCAGTTAATGCATTTATTAATAGATACTGTAAGCTCTGTATAATATAAGGCCTTGTGTACACAATGCAGTTTCTTATGTGCTTTTTGTTTCAGTTTTGTCACAGATCTGCATGCCTATCCTTTCCTCAGCAAAGTCAATGTGAATTCAGAAGTGTTGTGCACACGTCGCTTATTTTTTCCTTGCAGATTTGGTGCAGACAAAAATCTGCAGCATGTCAATTGATGGGATGTTTTTTCACAGTTTTTCAGCCCTTTCAGCCATTTACTTTATTAAGAAAAATGCATGGCACAAATCTGCACCAAAAACATGGCAAAAATGCACCGCGTTTTAGTGCTTTTTTCTGCCAGAAGGTGCAGATTTACAAGGGAAGGGCCCTCCCTCTCCTTACTGTATTCGCCTGTGACTGTTAGGTTGGCTTCACACTACTTTTTTTGTCATCCTGTTCTGTTCGTTTTTTGAGAACAGGATAATTTTTGTCTCCCATATATCCCTATGGTGCTAGATTGGTCATAAATGGCCATCCGGTTTTGTGAATTCAGTCCTGAATTCGTTTCTGTCCTGTTTTTTCACCGCCCCAAAATCAAAGTCTACACCGTTTTTAGACTCCAGTGAGAAAAGAGGACAGAAACGAATCCGGTCCGGTCCAGGACACTTAACATAGGGGCCTATGGAACTGGATCCGGAAAAAACAGAACCGTTTTCTGGATCCGATTTCAGTGTACAGAGCATACTCAGAACAAGAGCACTGCTCTGTAACCGTGGTACATGTATGTAATTTCAATTTAGCAGTGTATCTACATACACTACTAAAGTGAAATTAAAGGAATGGTTAAAAATAAAAAAATAAATTCTCAATTCTCCGCCGTGTGTCCCGCGATGCATTCATCTTCGATGGCTAAAGAACCTTAATCAGCTGACCATGAAGAGGCAGGGCAACCCAATCAGCTGATGGCTCACATGTCAGAATCAGCTCGGTTTAAATATTTAAACCACGCTGATGCGGTCATGTGATCGGATTGTACCGTCCCTTCCCGGTCAGCTGATTAAGGTCCTTTAGCCACCGGAGATGAATGCATTGTGGGACACACGGCGTAGAGGTGAGAATTTATTTTTTTATTTTTAACCATTCCTTTAATTTCACTTTACCAGTGTATGTAAATACACTGCTAAAGTGAAAGTGAACAGCACTGACACCACTTGCCTGCGCTTTGCAGGCTCGGTCCCCTTTCTTTGTTTGGATTCCTCAAAATCTCGGATCCAGAAACAGAAAAGGCATCCGGAGTTTACAATCCAGGCTTGTCTGTTCTTGTTCGTGGGTTCCTGCAAAAAACAGGATTCCACGGACAAGAACAAAACCGTAGTGTGAAGCCAGCCTTAGGCTGGAATTACACTGTCCATGTGATATGTCACTAAGTCAGACGTGTCACGGATGATTAAATAACAAATGCAGAGCCCGCAGCACCCACGGTAAGGGAGGGAAGTTCAGGCCTCCAATGTGGTGCCCGTCCTAAACCAGGGAGTTATCCTAGTAAATAAGACATATAACATAGAAAGGGACAGCACCACATACCAAACAGGATTCTTTGCCAATTCTTTTATTCCAGCACCCCAGTGCAAGCGACGTTTCGGACTGTGTCCTTTATCAAGCAACAACATACACCAAAACTGTCCATTTTATATAGTGTAACACTCCTCCCCCTCTTTACCTTCCACCAATCACATAGAGTACAAAACAATTACCATTTTACAATATCAAAGGTTAAAATCACCATGTCCATAACACTATATTCCTTACTACATACCGATGCCCACTGCGTTTATGATCAATAAAGTGTCAGTCCAGGTAATGTCCGCAATATAGCATAATAATCTTAGTTCCTGCATCCACTTCCTTGTTCCGCCATCCACCAATCCGGGCCAGCGTCGGGTCTATTGCCATAGTGATCCTCACGTGACGCAATCCGCATCATCACTCACTCCTTCCTACAACCAATAGGAGCCAGGCTGTATCGTGCATGCGCCGTAGCTCCCGCGCTGATTGGCCACAGCGTCACACCCTATTGCGCATGCCCCGGCATCTCCGTTCACATTGTCCATCATGTGCCTTTACTGTCACGGATGATTAACATGGAATGGCCTCACCCTCTCTGGACAGGAGTGTCAGCTGCTTGTGTTTCTAAGCATCTCCACACTCCCATCAGGGAGGTGGCCATTCCAAGTTAATCATCTATGACATGTCCGACTTAAGGCCCCATCTCACGCTTCAATGGTTGAACAATCCGATCAACGATCCGACTTGACCTAGATCGCTAGAACGACGTTCAATGATCGCTAGTGAAATGTCACACGTATAGATATCATTAACGATGCAACAACGATTCCACGACAAGCAAACGATACTTGCAGTCATTAGCTTGCCTACGTCCTTCACTTCCCAATAGGCAAGGTCATTAACGACATCGTTATCGAGGTGTCACACACACCCATGCTGTAGGTTGAACGAACGCTCATCGTTTGGTTTAAGGTCCGGTTCCCAACCTCCCTTCAACAATCTGTCCGATTGAACGGATGTACATGTCACACTGAACAACATCGTTAGAACGACTGAAAACCCGTGATGTTTCAATGATATCATTACCAATATCGTGGTGTGTGACGGGGTCTTTAGGCTAGCTTCACACCACTGTTTTGCGCATCAGGTTCTGTTCGGTTTGAACCAGGTCGGATTGGATCAGGTTCTGTCCAGTTCAAACCGGACAGAATCTGATGCAAAAAAACGTGGTGTAAAACCAGTCTTAGGCTAGCTTCACACCATAGTTTTGGGCTGTCAGGGTGGATCCTGTTTTTGCAGGATCTCACCGGACAGAACCTGACAACACAGGATGTGCACAAAGTGTGGCCAAATATGGCCTCCAATCCTGTTTTTTGCAGGATTCGTTTTCTGCTGCTGTCCACGATGCTGATCTGTCAGCCTGTGTGTGCAGTGCTGCTCACCATGGTGCTGAACTCTTAGCTGTGTATGCAGTGCTGCTCTCCATGGTGCTGATCTGTCAGCCTTTGTGTACAGTGCTGCTCTCCACGGTGCTGATCTGTCAGCCTGTGTGTAAAGTGCTGCTCTCCATGGTCCTGTACGCGTTCAGCTGTGTCTCTGAAATGCTGCTGTCCATGGTACTGAATGAGCACGGCAGCATTTCAGAGCATGCGCTGTGCAAAAAATCGCATCCAGGAAACAATCTGATTTTTTCTTGGATCCGGCGCCTATAGACTCCCATGTTATGGGCGCTGGATCGCCCCGAATTCGTTTCTGTCTGGTTTTGTCCGTTTTTTTTCACTAGAGCCCAAAACCGCTGCAGGCTCTGGTTGTGGGGATGGAGAAAAAACAGACAAAACTTGATCAGGCACAGAAAACACAAAACTGGATGGCCATATAGGACCTGTCCGGCACCATAGGGATACATGGGGGCAAAACCAGATCAGATTCTGTTCGGTTCAAAGTGGACAGAACCTGATGCACAAAAAAACGTGGTGTGAAGCTAGCCTTAGTTTATTCATTGTAATTTATATCTGTATTTTTATATAACCCCTTCTCATGTACAACACCATGGAGATAATTATGATCTACAAATAAATAATAATAATAAACTTGCAGTTATGCCTCATCTACTACAAATGGTATCTGAAACTGCCAACAGTATTGAATCAAAATCAACAACCAAGCAACTGATGCCAGAATAGTAATAAAAAAAATCTATATTTTTATCTCAAAGGTGTGCATGCATGAATAAAATAGATGAAAAAATGATCACATGCTAGGAAATTGCAGACAGCATTGCCAAATCATCACCGGTATCATCCCTCTGGTGTAGCTGCTCTTTTTTTTCTCTGTCATGAGATCTTTTTATAGTTGATTGCACCTGATGAGGGCGACGTGTGTTGTGCACTTCATTATAAATTTTATGTATATCTTTTTACACTCCATTAAACTATGGTAAGCTTTTTTTATAATACTCCCTGTAGAGCTTTATATACCCATTTTTTGACATTTTTTTAATATCTTTTTATAGTTTATCATTTTGTGAAATATAACCTGGCATCAGTTGCTTGGACGTAGGCTCTGATCTAGAGTCAGACAGTGTAAAATAGAAAAAACTGCCGGCAATTCCTACTTTACAAGTCTGTATGGGTGCTTACTGAACATAACATATATTATAACAAAAATATTTGTACTCTAAGGGTGCTTTCACATCAGCGTTTTTCGTAATTCGCGGCAGATGCGGTGAAAAAACCGCATCTGCCGCGTTTGCCGCATAACCGTTCCACTTGCGGCACGGTTGCGGTTTTTCCCATAGGAAGTATAGGGGGACTTGCGGCAGATGCGGCAAGTGCGGTTTTGCACTTGCGGCAGGTGCGGCAGCGAAAAAAACCGCGGTCAGCCGCGGTCTTTTTCGCTGCCGCACCTGCCGCAAGTGCAAAACTGCACTTGCCGCATCTGCCGCAAGTCCCCCTATACTTCCTATGGGAAAAACCGCAACCGTGCCGCAAGTGGAACGGTTATGCGGCAAACGCGGCAGATGCGGTTTTTTCACCGCATCTGCCGCGAATTACGAAAAACGCTGATGTGAAAGGGCCCTAAGATGTTGAGAGATGAAAACAGTGAACACAGAAATATGAACATGCATTACTGCTTAAGAAAAAAGTAGAAAAAACTGAGATTTCATGAAAAAGGCCAATTTTATCTGAGCCCAGTAAACAGCATCACAGCGTATTGCTCCACTGGGTCCTAATCTAGTGAATAGACTGTGGCAGTGTCAGCTCTGAATGGACAGCATCATATCAGACATGCCGATAGTGGGCGACATTTATTCATCCATTTCCAGGAGGGCCAACAGAAATATGGCATAATGCTGTTTTGTAAGAATGCTTACTCATGTGAGGAATACAATTAGTTATTAAAATAGTCATGTCATGAGAGCGGGCAGTTCTCTTAACATCATAGACATCTTTTAATGAAATCGTCGACAGTCATGGAGTACAGCGTAATGTTAACTGAACCCACCGATATCTATGGGTTCAGCTGACAGTCTGTGTATGGGGCCCCGGACAGACTACTGATCCTTTTAGTCGCCTTGTCACTGCCAGAAATGCTCGGACAGGAGAGATTGACTGAGTCAAGAGCTCTTATATACGGGAGACATGGCCATGACAGATGCTGGCCGAAGGATGGCCATCTATGGTGTACAAGGTGCTTTTATACAGATGTCACAAGCATAGCGCATTTCTGTTTACCTTTCCATTCTCTTTATACACTCCTCTATTCAGTAGCGTTAGTTCAATGTGAGCTCTGTAAGTCTATGAAGGGATTGACTATTCTAGATTTGGAATCCAAGGTTAGACATAGAGGGTAGCACGCTTTTCTTGGCAATGTGTCACTTAGCCTGATTCACACAGAAAATTATTCCGTCGATTGGTAATATTTGGTTTTCTTCTATTTGTATACATAAGCTACATTTGGAAGAAAATAAATTCTGGGCTTCCAAGATAAATATAGGAAGACTAAAAATAAAACTAAGTCTGCAAACTACAAATCCAAGTAAACTCGAGATCTGCTATACATTTCAGACTTTATAAAACTATGATTTTCCAGTCTAGCAGTGTTGGGTGTTGTGCTTAGTATGTTTTCCATGTAATTAGGCTGAAGGGAGTAACCACAGCTTTATAGTTTCTCACTGACTGCACCCTGCTCAGTATCTAGGGACAGATATCTTATGGTAAGTTTCTTGCTTTATTTACAGTATAAACTATCATTTTTTTGCTATACAGGTTCCTAAGAAAGTGGGTGACAAGTGAAATGATAGACATTTTGCCTAAACCAGCCGCAGTTTGTCATCCGTGTTTCCTAGAATGCTTAAAGGCGTTGTCTGACAGTAAAGAATGTTTTTAAGAATAGGTTGTTTCTAAACAGAACAGAGGCACACTGACCTATCAGCACCCTGTGGCCACTCCACAGCTCCGCACCGGAGGCAGTGTGTGCTCTGATCAGGAGTCACAGAACTGCTACAGCCTGTGATTGGCTGCAGCAGTCAGGGGACTAGAAGAGCGCATCATCAGAGAACCATCCAATGGCATGCTATATTAAAAAAAACAAAGAAATGACCCAGAGTATAAGTTGGTGTACGTGCAATGTGTAAGAGCATTTCATACTGTGGCCAGTTCATATACAAAACTAAAGAAAAATAAAGCACATTCCCTGCAGTAAGAGAATAAATAAGTAGTAATGATACATGGAAATAATATAGGGTAGTTAGTGAACACTATTTTAAGCAAACAAGTGTAAAAGCTGTGCCACCATGACATGGTGTACTCAATGGGGACGGCTCTATCCTGTTTCTAGTATTAACACCTCACTGTGTGTCAGACAACCTCAATATAGATAACCTGTACAGGACGAAGTGTTGCTCGATCCGCGCTGCTGACAATGAAAACCAGAAGACCGGAGTGTCTGGATAAATGTGTTGGTTAATCCGACGCATTTCGGAGCCAAAACCCAGCTCCTTCCTTATACCTCTTACTGCGGTATGAATTGCTTGAAACATTCAAGCAATTCATACTGCAGGAAGAGGCACAAAGAAGGAGATGGGTTTTGGCTCTGAAACGTGTCAGATTAACCAACACATTTATCCAGATACTTCGGTCTTCTGGTTTTCATTGTCAGCAGCGCGGATCGAGCAACACTTCGTCCTGTACATGTTATTCCTTACCGCGATTACCCGTGGATGTGTGGATCCTGCAGCAGCTGTCCTCTAAGCGATCAAACTGGTTGTGGGTATACACAACCTAACCAGGTGAGCAGATTCCGTCAAGTATTTACATTGCCTCCATATTAAGGAGATAAGACCCTATTGCGCATTTTATCTCACATTGATTTTTCAATATAGATAAAGGCAGAGCAGGACCAGGGTCCGACTGTTCAGATTCCTGCCATGAAATGCCCAGCTCTATTAGTCACCTGACCACTGCAGGGAAACTGTGACCTCTGGAGTCAGTACAGACCTCTAAAGTGAGCCGTGCTGGGTCGACTGGGTGCAGGAAGGTGAGTGCGCCTCCCTGCATTATCTTCAAACAATCTATACATACAAAGGTATTTAACTGTCAGACAACCCCTTTACAACAACTCTGCATAGTCATATACCAGGGGCATAACAATAGGGGTCACAACTGCGACAAGCCCGGAAGGCACAGAGGCCCGCACCCGCCGACTCCAGTGCCTGTGTCACATGGATGTGCGTCCCCAAGGATGCACAGCCATGTCACTGCATGGTAAAGCACACAGCTGCTATGGGGCCAGTCTGTCCACCGCCACCACCCCCGCCTATTGCTTACCTTTACCACCTGAGTTCCACTGCGGAATGCATATAGCAGGCTGGTGCCACCTCCTCTACACTATGAGTAGGTGGCACTTCCTCCTATATGAATTCCATAGTGGAATGCACGTTGGCACAGCCTCCCTCCTCCTGTGTTTTCAGTGCAGGGAGACGGGAGCAGTGGGAAACAGGAGAGGCAAGTACCTATTTACTGTTTTCATGGAGAGTTATGAGGCTGCATTATACTATATGGAGGACTATGTGGGTGCATTATACTATATGGAGGGTTATGGGGTGCATTACTCTATATGGAGGACTGTAAGGCTGCATTATACTATATGGAGGACTATGAGGTTGCACTGTACTATATGAAGGATAATGAGGGTGCATTATACTATATGGAGGACTATGGGGGCATATTTTAATATGATATGCGGGTGCATTATAATAATTGGAGGACGATGGGGGTGAGAGGAGGACTATATAAGATATTTTTTTTAAACTTTAGTCAACATTTTTTATTGTTTTCACTAGTTCCTTTGGGGAACTTGAAGCTGCCACTATCAGATCACTTGTCCTATAGAGAAACCATGCTTTAGCACCGCTCTGTACAGCACACATGATCATCTCCTGTGAGATATCTCAGCCAGCGTTCACAAGATATACCATGTATGATAGACACAGAGGTCAACAGCTGACCGCTGGTTGTCATGACAACCTATTGGCGCCCCGTGATAATTTCACGGGCCGCCAATGGGAATGGAGAATGGCTTGCTCCCCACCCAATTCTCATCGCCGTATGTAATTGAATTACAGGCGGCGATGAGAAGCCACAGGGAACGCCCTGTGTGACTTCTCAAGCACTGAGAAGCCGCAGTTCAGCAGGTACTAAAATCACTCTTATAAACTTTATAAATACCCATTTTTTATACAAAGGGATGGCTAGAATACATTAATGATGGTGCAGGGATAGGTATTAATAGGCTGGGGGCTGATTTTTAGGGGTCAGGTTCCCTTTATAGTGGGATTTAACTGTGTAACAGTAGCGGGCAGATCTCTGATCTGCCCACCAATGTTAGAGGTACATTATGGCTGATGAGATCAGCTGACGTGTGCGGGAAAGATGCAGGCTTAGTGTGTGGGCCTGCAGCAAAAGCAGAGAGGCAACCTTGGTTGTACAGTCACGTATAGACTGCTCTGCAGTTGTTTATATGAGTTTATTTCTGTTTGACCTTAAGAGTTAAGGTCAGTGGCTGTAATTCTGCAGTATTAGCTGTCCATGGTATTAGCTGGATGTGGCTCTGCAGTACTAGTTAGCGGCTGCTGAGTGTATCAGGTGATGTGGTTGTCCATGCCCCCAGCCTTTAAGTAGAACCCATGACCCATTACCTGGTGTCGTTGAAAGAGTTAATTCTCTACTCTGAATGTGAGCTGTTTGGATGCTGTGCAGTTCTGCTGAAGCCTTCCAGAAGCTTTTTACCTTGGAGATAGTCATCTTGTTGGGAGCTGATGTTTGTATTCCAGTCTGTGTGTGGAAGTGAGAGGGTGTTAGCCCAGGGCTAGTGAGGAGCAGGGCAGGGGTGGCGGCCCAGACATCCTCACCTTTAGAAGTAATTCTTGGAACAGAGTCAGCTAGGGAACCCTAGTTTACAGGGTCAGTCTAGCTACCCAGATTCCCTTTGCTCATCACTGCTATCCTGCTACAATTCCCCTCGTCCATTATAACTACCCTGTGACACATACCAGTACGTCCAAGTTTATGAAGGAATTAACCCTTTCATGAACTAGTGATTTTTTTGGTTTTGCGTTTGTTTTTTGTTTCCCTCCTTTTCCAAGAGCTATAACTTTTTTAACTCTTTCATCAACATAACCGTATGAAGGCTTGTTTTCGTGGCACAAGTTCTAGTTTTAAATGACACCATTCACTTTACAATTATAATGTACTCAAAAAGAGGGAATAAAATTAAAGTGGAATGAAATAGTGATGAAAAAAAATTATATAATAAGTATAATTATGGCAATATCAAGCATGTAAGGTTCTTATATTTTGGCACAACATAAATGCTGCGGATAATGACGGCACTGTATAAGCAATACATAATGAATAACATATATTTTAGTGGTTAAAACGTTATGAATTTTGTAAAAAAAAATAGTTTAGGTCACCATTTTCTGAGAAATTATGAAAAGAAAGAGAGAAGGAGAGTCCTATTGCCCAAGTAGCTAAAACACGTATGTACTGTCCACACAGTGTATATTGCACAAAGTTTTACTTTATTAAATGCAATGGATACAATAACAGACGTGTTTGAGGTAAAATTGACAAGACATTTAAACATTAAGAGGGAGACAAAGTGACAAGTGGGCAAGACAGGCAGGGGCTGTATATGGAAGGTTCAGAGGGGTAGTAAAAGTGCAAGGTGCCAAGGTGCAAAGATCAGGGTAGAGGTAGTTTATCCTAATGGAGGTAGCAGAAAACCCCTGATCTAAAATACAATAAAGTGCACAATAACAGCTTACCCATGAGCCTAGTGAGGGTCCCTGCCACGTCTGTCCACTGGTCCAGTAGCCCCGACACGTGTTTCGCGTCGGCTGCTTCGGGGGGCTAGTGGTGACAAGTGCTCAACAGTGAGGGATTTTTAAATGGAGTCATGACCAATGGGAGACCGCTGATATTGCTGCATTTGCAGCACTGGCAAAAATGGTTGTCAGACGGCGGGGAGGGCATTCTGGGTTGCACCGGGTCCGGAACGCAACTTCCGGTGACGTCATTTCCCCCGGTGCACCCTTGATAGAAGTCCCCCTCGCCGCCCACTTCCAGGTTGCCAGTGCGCATGCGCACAGCGTCTAGCGCCATTTTGGATTAGGGCAGAGATGAGGGCATACTAGTAGCGATCTGGGAATAATCCCAATCGCTACAGATTAGCGTTTCTATGTCATTTCTGCACTAAGTAGTGGGGCAAATAGGCTAGGGAGGACTGGACTGAGACACAATAGATATAGAGCAGAGGAGAAAAAGGAGTAGGAAAAGGAACAGGATATAACACCAGCAATACAGTAAATCTATTATATAAAACCCGAAGGCCACTTCCGCCCAAAATCCGCTTCCGCTTCCGTGATGGCCTCCCTCCTGTGTCCAACTCCGGAACCGGAAGCACCAGACCCACGAGCGGCGCCACCGGCCCTGCACAGAGCCCCGTCTGCGGCCGCCCACATCCCGCCCACAGCCCTGCAGCTCACCGCCCACCAACATCCGCCAACCGGCCCGGAACGAGTGTGGGGCCTCCGCCGGCACAGCTCCCAGTCCTGCCGCTCTCTCCACAGACCGGCTGACGCTCCTCCATCACCCAGCTAGCCCCGCCCACACTCCGCCCCCGGCCTCCGGAACCGCCAACAGCACTGCCGCTGCCCGCCGCCCGCCAACAGCCCAGTAAGTCTTCCGCCACCCTGCCTCCGCTCTCCTCTGCCACCTCCAGCCCGCCCCCCCAGCTCTCTGCCCCCTCCAGCCCTGCTCTGCCCCCTCCATGCCCTGCTCTGCACCCTCCAGCCCTGCTCTGCACCCTCCAGCCCTGCTCTGCACCCTCCAGCCCTGCTCTGCACCCTCCAGCCCTGCTCTGCACCCTCCAGCCCTGCTCTGCACCCTCCAGCCCTGCTCTGCACCCTCCAGCCCTGCTCTGCACCCTCCAGCCCTGCTCTGCACCCCAGCCCTCACTGCACCCCAGCCCTCACTGCTGACCCCTGAGCCCTCACTGCTGACCCCTGAGCCCTCACTGCTGACCCCTGAGCCCTCACTGCTGACCCTCGAGCCCTCACTGCTGACCCCTGCGCCCTCACTGCTGACCCCTGAGCCCTCACTGCTGACCCCTGAGCCCTCACTGCTGACCCCTGAGCCCTCACTGCTGACCCCTGAGCCCTCACTGCTGACCCCTGCGCCCTCACTGCTGACCCCTGCGCCCTCACTGCTGACCCCTGCGCCCTCACTGCTGACCCCTGCGCCCTCACTGCTGACCCCTGCGCCCTCACTGCTGACCCCTGAGCCCTCACTGCTGAGCCCTCACTGCTGACCCCTGAGCCCTCACTGCTGACCCCTGAGCCCTCACTGCTGACCCCTGAGCCCTCACTGCTGACCCCTGAGCCCTCACTGCTGACCCCTGAGCCCTCACTGCTGAGCCCTCACTGCTGACCCCTGAGCCCTCACTGCTGACCCCTGAGCCCTCACTGCTGACCCCTGAGCCCTCACTGCTGACCCCTGAGCCCTCACTGCTGACCCCTGCGCCCTCACTGCTGACCCCTGCGCCCTCACTGCTGACCCTGAGCCCTCACTGCTGCGCCCTCACTGCTGACCCCTGAGCCCTCACTGCTGACCCTGAGCCCTCACTGCTGACCCCTGAGCCCTCACTGCTGACCCCTGAGCCCTCACTGCTGACCCCTGAGCCCTCACTGCTGACCCCTGAGCCCTCACTGCTGACCCCTGAGCCCTCACTGCTGACCCCTGAGCCCTCACTGCTGACCCCTGAGCCCTCACTGCTGACCCCTGGCGCCCTCACTGCTGACCCCTGACGCCCTCACTGCTGACCCCTGAGCCCTCACTGCTGACCCTGCGCCCTCACTGCTGACCTGCGCCCTCACTGCTGACCCCTGCGCCCTCACTGCTGACCCCTGCGCCCTCACTGCTGACCCCTGCGCCCTCACTGCTGACCCCTGCGCCCTCACTGCTGACCCCTGCGCCCTCACTGCTGACCCCTGCGCCCTCACTGCTGACCCCTGCGCCCTCACTGCTGACCCCTGCGCCCTCACTGCTGACCCCTGCGCCCTCACTGCTGCCCCTGCGCCCTCACTGCTGACCCCTGCGCCCTCACTGCTGACCCCTGCGCCCTCACTGCTGACCCCTGCGCCCTCACTGCTGACCCCTGCGCCCTCACTGCTGACCCCTGCGCCCTCACTGCTGACCCCTGCGCCCTCACTGCTGACCCCTGCGCCCTCACTGCTGACCCCTGCGCCCTCACTGCTGACCCCTGCGCCCTCACTGCTGACCCCTGCCCCCCTGCCCTACTGCTGACCCCTGAGCCACCTCACTCTGACCTGCCCTCACTGCTGACCCCTGAGCCACCGCCCTCACTGCTGACCCCTGAGCCACCGCCCTCACTGCTGACCCCTGAGCCACCGCCCTCACTGCTGACCCCTGAGCCACCGCCCTCACTGCTGACCCCTGAGCCACCGCCCTCACTGCTGACCCCTGAGCCACCGCCCTCACTGCTGACCCCTGAGCCACCGCCCTCACTGCTGACCCCTCGGGCATCGCCCTCACTGCTGACCCCTGGCGCGCCCTCACTGCTGACCCCTGCGCCCTCACTGCTGACCCCTGCGCCCTCACTGCTGACCCCTGCGCCCTCACTGCTGACCCCTGCGCCCTCACTGCTGACCCCTGCGCCCTCACTGCTGACCCCTGCGCCCTCACTGCTGACCCCTGCGCCCTCACTGCTGACCCCTGCGCCCTCACTGCTGACCCCTGCGCCCTCACTGCTGACCCCTGCGCCCTCACTGCTGACCCCTGCGCCCTCACTGCTGACCCCTGCGCCCTCACTGCTGACCCCTGCGCCCTCACTGCTGACCCCTGAGCCCTCACTGCTGACCCCTGCGCCCTCACTGCTGACCCCTGCGCCCTCACTGCTGACCCCTGCGCCCTCACTGCTGACCCTGCCTATGCTGCCCTGCCCCTCACTGCTGACCCCTGAGCCTGCGCCCTCACTGCTGACCCCTGAGCCTGCGCCCTCACTGCTGACCCCTGAGCCTGCGCCCTCACTGCTGACCCCTGAGCCTGCGCCCTCACTGCTGACCCCTGAGCCTGCGCCCTCACTGCTGACCCCTGAGCCTGCGCCCTCACTGCTGACCCCTGAGCCTGCCCCCCTCACTGCTGACCCTGAGCCTGCCCCCTCACTGCTGACCCCTGAGCCTGCCCCCTCACTGCTGACCCCTGAGGCTGCGCCCTCACTGCTGACCCCTGAGGCTGCGCCCTCACTGCTGACCCCTGAGGCTGCGCCCTCACTGCTGACCCCTGAGGCTGCGCCCTCACTGCTGACCCCTGAGCCACCGCCCTCACTGCTGACCCCTGAGGCTGCGCCCTCACTGCTGACCCCTGAGGCTGCGCCCTCACTGCTGACCCCTGAGCCTGCGCCCTCACTGCTGACCCCTGAGCCTGCGCCCTCACTGCTGACCCCTGAGCCTGCGCCCTCACTGCTGACCCCTGAGCCTGCCCCCCTCACTGCTGACCCCTGAGCCTGCCCCCTCACTGCTGACCCCTGAGCCTGCCCCCTCACTGCTGACCCCTGAGGCTGCGCCCTCACTGCTGACCCCTGAGGCTGCGCCCTCACTGCTGACCCCTGAGGCTGCGCCCTCACTGCTGACCCCTGAGGCTGCGCCCTCACTGCTGACCCCTGAGCCACCGCCCTCACTGCTGACCCCTGAGGCTGCGCCCTCACTGCTGACCCCTGAGGCTGCGCCCTCACTGCTGACCCCTGAGGCTGCGCCCTCACTGCTGACCCCTGAGGCTGCGCCCTCACTGCTGACCCCTGAGCCACCGCCCTCACTGCTGACCCCTGAGCCACCGCCCTCACTGCTGACCCCTGAGCCACCGCCCTCACTGCTGACCCCTGAGCCACCGCCCTCACTGCTGACCCCTGAGCCACCGCCCTCACTGCTGACCCCTGAGCCACCGCCCTCACTGCTGACCCCTGAGCCACCGCCCTCACTGCTGACCCCTGAGCCACCGCCCTCACTGCTGACCCTGAGCCACCGCCCTCACTGCTGACCCCTGAGCCACCGCCCTCACTGCTGACCCCTGAGCCACCGCCCTCACTGCTGACCCCTGAGCCACCGCCCTCACTGCTGACCCCTGAGCCACCGCCCTCACTGCTGACCCCTGAGCCACCGCCCTCACTGCTGACCCCTGAGCCACCGCCCTCACTGCTGACCCCTGAGCCACCGCCCTCACTGCTGACCCCTGAGCCACCGCCCTCACTGCTGACCCCTGAGCCTGCGCCCTCACTGCTGACCCCTGAGCCACCGCACTCACTGCTGACCCCTGAGCCACCGCCCTCACTGCTGACCCCTGAGCCACCGCCCTCACTGCTGACCCCTGAGCCACCGCACTCACTGCTGACCCCTGAGCCACCGCACTCACTGCTGACCCCTGAGCCACCGCACTCACTGCTGACCCCTGAGCCACCTGTACACACACAATTAATTTCACCGCACTCCCCTAACTATTACTAAATAAACTATATATATATATTCTAGACTACCCGATTCTTCAGAATCGGGCTGCCATCTAGTCTATTATATAAAACCCGAAGGCCACTTCCGCCCAAAATCCGCTTCCGCTTCCGTGATGGCCTCCCTCCTGTGTCCAACTCCGGAACCGGAAGCACCAGACCCACGAGCGGCGCCACCGGCCCTGCACAGAGCCCCGTCTGCGGCCGCCCACATCCCGCCCACAGCCCTGCAGCTCACCGCCCACCAACATCCGCCAACCGGCCCGGAACGAGTGTGGGGCCTCCGCCGGCACAGCTCCCAGTCCTGCCGCTCTCTCCACAGACCGGCTGACGCTCCTCCATCACCCAGCTAGCCCCGCCCACACTCCGCCCCCGGCCTCCGGAACCGCCAACAGCACTGCCGCTGCCCGCCGCCCGCCAACAGCCCAGTAAGTCTTCCGCCACCCTGCCTCCGCTCTCCTCTGCCACCTCCAGCCCTCCTCTGCCCCCTCCAGCCCTGCTCTGCCCCCTCCAGCCCTGCTCTGCACCCTCCAGCCCTGCTCTGCACCCTCCAGCCCTGCTCTGCACCCTCCAGCCCTGCTCTGCACCCTCCAGCCCTGCTCTGCACCCTCCAGCCCTGCTCTGCACCCTCCAGCCCTGCTCTGCACCCTCCAGCCCTGCTCTGCACCCTCCAGCCCTGCTCTGCACCCTCCAGCCCTGCTCTGCACCCTCCAGCCCTGCTCTGCACCCTCCAGCCCTGCTCTGCACCCTCCAGCCCTCACTGCTGACCCCTGAGCCCTCACTGCTGACCCCTCAGCCCTCACTGCTGACCCCTGCGCCCTCACTGCTGACCCCTGCGCCCTCACTGCTGACCCCTGAGCCCTCACTGCTGACCCCTGAGCCCTCACTGCTGACCCCTGAGCCCTCACTGCTGACCCCTGCGCCCTCACTGCTGACCCCTGCGCCCTCACTGCTGACCCCTGCGCCCTCACTGCTGACCCCTGCGCCCTCACTGCTGACCCCTGCGCCCCCCACTGCTGACCCCTGAGCCCTCACTGCTGAGCCCTCACTGCTGACCCCTGAGCCCTCACTGCTGACCCCTGAGCCCTCACTGCTGACCCCTGAGCCCTCACTGCTGACCCCTGAGCCCTCACTGCTGAGCCCACTGCACCGCCTCACTGCTGAGCCCTCACTGCTGACCCCTGGCCCACTACTGCTGAGCCCTCACTGCTGACCCGCCCTGGCCCGCCTCACTGCTGACCCCTCTGCGGCCCTCACTGCTGACCCCTGCGCCCTCACTGCTGACCCCTGAGCCCTCACCTGCTGAGCCCTCACTGCTGACCCCTGAGCCCTCACTGCTGACCCCTGAGCCCTCACTGCTGACCCCTGAGCCCTCACTGCTGACCCCTGAGCCCTCACTGCTGACCCCTGAGGCCCTCACTGCTGACCCTGAGCCCTCACTGCTGACCCCTGAGCCCTCACTGCTGACCCCTGGCCCTCACTGCTGACCCCTGAGGCTGCGCCCTCACTGCTGACCCCTGACCGCCCTCACTGCTGACCCCTGAGCCCTCACTGCTGACCCCTGCGCCCTCACTGCTGACCCCTGCGCCCTCACTGCTGACCCCTGCGACCCCTCACTGCTGACCCCTGCGCCCTCACTGCTGACCCCTGCGCCCTCACTGCTGACCCCTGCGCCCTCACTGCTGACCCCTGCGCCCTCACTGCTGACCCCTGCGCCCTCACTGCTGACCCCTGCGCCCTCACTGCTGACCCCTGCGCCCTCACTGCTGACCCCTGCGCCCTCACTGCTGACCCCTGCGCCCTCACTGCTGACCCCTGCGCCCTCACTGCTGACCCCTGCGCCCTCACTGCTGACCCCTGCGCCCTCACTGCTGACCCCTGCGCCCTCACTGCTGACCCCTCGCCCTCACTGCTGACCCCTGCGCCCTCACTGCTGACCCCTGAGCCCTCACTGCTGACCCCTGCGCCCTCACTGCTGACCCCTGCGCCCTCACTGCTGACCCCTGCGCCCTCACTGCTGACCCCTGCGCCCTCACTGCTGACCCCTGCGCCCTCACTGCTGACGCCCTGACCTGCGCCCTCACTGCTGACCCCTGAGCCTGCGCCCTCACTGCTGACCCCTGAGCCTGCGCCCTCACTGCTGACCCCTGAGCCTGCGCCCTCACTGCTGACCCCTGAGCCTGCGCCCTCACTGCTGACCCCTGAGCCTGCGCCCTCACTGCTGACCCCTGAGCCTGCGCCCTCACTGCTGACCCCTGAGCCTGCCCCCCTCACTGCTGACCCCTGAGCCTGCCCCCTCCACTGCTGACCCCTGAGCCTGCCCCCTCACTGCTGACCCCTGAGCCTGCCCCCTCACTGCTGACCCCTGAGGCTGCGCCCTCACTGCTGACCCCTGAGGCTGCGCCCTCACTGCTGACCCCTGAGGCTGCGCCCTCACTGCTGACCCCTGAGGCTGCGCCCTCACTGCTGACCCCTGAGCCACCGCCCTCACTGCTGACCCCTGAGGCTGCGCCCTCACTGCTGACCCCTGAGGCTGCGCCCTCACTGCTGACCCCTGAGGCTGCGCCCTCACTGCTGACCCCTGAGCCACCGCCCTCACTGCTGACCCCTGAGCCACCGCCCTCACTGCTGACCCCTGAGCCACCGCCCTCACTGCTGACCCCTGAGCCACCGCCCTCACTGCTGACCCCTGAGCCACCGCCCTCACTGCTGACCCCTGAGCCACCGCCCTCACTGCTGACCCCTGAGCCACCGCCCTCACTGCTGACCCCTGAGCCACCGCCCTCACTGCTGACCCCTGAGCCACCGCCCTCACTGCTGACCCCTGAGCCACCGCCCTCACTGCTGACCCCTGAGCCACCGCCCTCACTGCTGACCCCTGAGCCACCGCCCTCACTGCTGACCCCTGAGCCACCGCCCTCACTGCTGACCCCTGAGCCACCGCCCTCACTGCTGACCCCTGAGCCACCGCCCTCACTGCTGACCCCTGAGCCACCGCCCTCACTGCTGACCCCTGAGCCACCGCCCTCACTGCTGACCCCTGAGCCACCGCCCTCACTGCTGACCCCTGAGCCACCGCCCTCACTGCTGACCCCTGAGCCACCGCCCTCACTGCTGACCCCTGAGCCACCGCCCTCACTGCTGACCCCTGAGCCACCGCCCTCACTGCTGACCCCTGAGCCACCGCCCTCACTGCTGACCCCTGAGCCACCGCCCTCACTGCTGACCCCTGAGCCTGCGCCCTCACTGCTGACCCCTGAGCCACCGCCCTCACTGCTGACCCCTGAGCCACCGCCCTCACTGCTGACCCCTGAGCCACCGCACTCACTGCTGACCCCTGAGCCACCGCACTCACTGCTGACCCCTGAGCCACCGCACTCACTGCTGACCCCTGAGCCACCTGTACACACACAATTAATTTCACCGCACTCCCCTAACTATTACTAAATAAACTATATATATATATTCTAGACTACCCGATTCTTCAGAATCGGGCTGCCATCTAGTCATATATAAATCCATATACTGACAATAGTCAGTCCATATTAGACGATGTAGTGCCTGTATTCCTACAAGTGTGTATTTTCATCCCAATTGCCTCCATAGCTCTCGTGTTTGTCCCATATGGATTCAGTCCATCATTCCCAAAGGTCGACTCCCATCTCCAAATCCCAATTTAGAAAAAATAATAATAGGTGAACCTAAAAAAGTGAATAAAGCACAAGTTAAAAAACTGACAATCCAATACACAACTCTGGATACGCCGAACAGCGATCATTTTTTCATGGGCAGCATGATTCAGGCAGGCCATGTTAGCTCCAAAAAAAGAGAGACATAGGCAGGGAGAGTTTTCTCGACCAACCAGACATACAGGGTTGAGAAACACATATATAAAAATCCCCATATAAACCCCAGCCATAATGGCATATAGGTCAAATTACCAGGGCACCTACAAGAACCATGACCCATTGGTAAATGGATATAAGGGAACAATACAGGGCTAAAATGTCTAAAATACATTGTAAACAGTGGCACTCGTATTGGGCTGACCCCCAAGGAGCCAAGGCGTCATTTCGCAAAGAGAAGAGTCAGGATTCATAAAAAAGGCGAAAAACTAAGTCTTTCATTCAAGCCTGCCGGTGACATCGTGCCTAGTGTCACGATCCACCGGCATTCCATTTTGGCTAGTTCTTTTTTAGCATCTCCTCCTCGTATCCCAAGCTGCACCTTGTCTATCCCACGGACTCTTAATGTCTCTGGGTTGCAGTCGTGGAATTTTTTGAAATGACGAGGAAGAGTGCGTAGAGTGCTCAAGTCCTCCACACTTTCAGCTGCCATTATGCTCTTCTCATGCTCCCTTACCCGACGCCTCAACTCCCTGGTTGTCAGACCCACATACACGAGGCCACAACCACATGTAGCATGGTATATAACACCTGAAGTGCTACACGTGATATATTTCCCTATATTGAATTCCCTAGAACCATTATGGTTCCGGAAGAGCCTGGCACGAATGATACTAGTTCTACAGGACAGGCAGGAGCCACATGGGAAACAACCAACCAGTGCACGTCCAGTATTAAAGGGAAATAAAGGTTTTTTGATATAGTGACTGTGCACTAGTCTGTCTCTCAGGCTCCGGCCCCTCCTGGCAGTCATCAGGGGTCGATCAGGGATAACAGAGGATAGAGTAGGCTCAGTTTTTAGGACATCCCAATGGCGGGTGAGGATTCCCCTGATTGTCGTCCACTGATTATTATATGTGGAGATGAATCTCAAAACAGGGGAACCCTCCTCGTCATTTTTACGGTTTTTGTTTACTAAGAGATCGCACCGTGGGGTCTTTTTTGCCCTTGTGTATCCCCTTTTGATACTCCTCATACTGTAGCCTCTGTCTTGAAATCTCTCCCTCATGTCCGCTGCACGTTCTTTAAACACGTCTCCCTCAGAGCAAATACGTCGAAGCCGCAAAAATTGGCCGACCGGTATTGCTCTGATGGTTGACGGAGTATGTGAGGAAGTAGCATGGAGGAGAGAATTCACTGAGGTGTCTTTTCTAAAAATATCTGTAGCCACCTCTCCATCCTCTTTGATGGTAACCTTAATGTCTAGAAAGTCGATCTCATCCCTGGCGTATTTGAAGGTTAGTTTAATGTTGAGATTATTGCTATTGAGGGACTGGATGAACATTTCGAGTTCGGGGACGGTTCCACTCCAGACGACAAAGATGTCGTCAATATAGCGGAGCCAGCACAGCGCATGGGGGACAAGTGCCTGCCCCCCGCCAAAGATCCCCCCCTCCCAGCGACCCAGGAAGAGGTTTGCATATGACGGGGCGCAGGCCGCCCCCATCGCTGTGCCGCACCGCTGCAGGTAGAACCGATCCCCGAACACGAAAAAATTATGTGTTAATATGTACTCCAGTAGTTCCAGGATCAAGTCTCTCAACTCCCGATTCCAATTAGACATACTCAAAAAATAGCTAACTGCCTCAAGACCATCAGTATGCCCTATGTTGGTGTACAGGGACTCCACGTCGATGGTCACCAGCAACACCCCATCCTTCTCCAGATATAAACCGTCAACCCTACGTAGGACGTCCGAGGTGTCCCTGACATAGGAGGGCAGCGTCTCCACTAAGGGGTGTAGATAATATTCGATGAACTTGCAAGTTGCATCACACAGCCCTCCTATGCCAGAGACAATCGGACGCCCAGGGGGGACTTCCGGGTTCTTGTGAACCTTAGGTAGAAGGTAGAAGGTGGGGGTGACCGGTGCATCGACGAGGAGTCCATCCATGACCTTTTTAGGGATAATCCCCGCCTCGAAAGCCCTCTCCAGAATGTCCCTGAGCTCTACAGAGAACCTGTTAATGGGATTGGAGGGGAGCAGTTCGTAATAGTTTTTATCTTTTAATTGGCGCATTGCCTCCTTTTCATATAGGTTGGTTGGCCAAATTACCACGTTTCCCCCCTTATCCGCTGGTTTAATTACAACTCCACCTAGATCCCCAAGTTGTTTGAGGGCCTGTCTCTGGGAAAAAGAAAGATTATCTTTATGGTGACGTTTACTCATATTCTTCAGATCCCGAGTGACTAGTCTATTGAAAATGTCAACCTGGGGGCATAGTGAGAAGGGGGGAAACGTGGTTGCTCTTGGCATCACTTCCCTAGGAAAAGTACCTGTCAATGGTTGTACCGTCTCTCCCTCCAATTCCTCCAGTTCTCTCAGAGCCTCAAGTTCCACCTCCGAGAGTTCCATTCGTGCAGTATCCTTTTTGTGATGAAGCTTACGAAGAATCACCTTCCGCAGAAACAGGTGAAGAGCTTTAATCACTGTAAAACAGTCAAAGTTTTGGTTAGGTACGAAAGTAAGTCCCAATTTCAGGACCTCAATCTGGGTGGGGGTTAGAGTATGATTAGAGAGGTTAATTACCTCTAGATTCCCACTTTTCCCAGTTTTCTTGTTCACTTGTTTAGGTGAAGCTGGTGTACGCTTACCAAGATCTTTTACACCATTATTCTTCGCCGCCTCAGCTCTAGTTAGGGGTCTAGGTATTAGGTTTGATCCTGATGGCTCCTCATCCAAAGATGAGATAGATGAGGCAGAAACTATTTCAGGTAATGGCTCAATGGGAATATCAGGCGTATTAGGTTTGTTAGGTCTTTTCTTGCCTCTCCACCGGTACACACGATTATTTTTATAGTCCGCCAGATCCCTCTGATATTTCTCCGTTTTAACTGAGACAATCTCTTTCTCCCATTTTACAAATTCTTTATCCAAATTGTTGTTTAATTGGCTCAATGCCTCAGGAGAGAGCTCATCTGCAAGTTTAGCTCTAATAACCTCAACCTCTTCTTCAATCGTCTCAATAGCTTTCTCATTGGAGTCGATAAGGAGAGCTCTCTCCTGAGGCATTGAGCCAATTAAACAACATCAGGATCAAACCTAATACCTAGACCCCTAACTAGAGCTGAGGCGGCGAAGAATAATGGTGTAAAAGATCTTGGTAAGCGTACACCAGCTTCACCTAAACAAGTGAACAAGAAAACTGGGAAAAGTGGGAATCTAGAGGTAATTAACCTCTCTAATCATACTCTAACCCCCACCCAGATTGAGGTCCTGAAATTGGGACTTACTTTCGTACCTAACCAAAACTTTGACTGTTTTACAGTGATTAAAGCTCTTCACCTGTTTCTGCGGAAGGTGATTCTTCGTAAGCTTCATCACAAAAAGGATACTGCACGAATGGAACTCTCGGAGGTGGAACTTGAGGCTCTGAGAGAACTGGAGGAATTGGAGGGAGAGACGGTACAACCATTGACAGGTACTTTTCCTAGGGAAGTGATGCCAAGAGCAACCACGTTTCCCCCTTCTCACTATGCCCCCAGGTTGACATTTTCAATAGACTAGTCACTCGGGATCTGAAGAATATGAGTAAACGTCACCATAAAGATAATCTTTCTTTTTCCCAGAGACAGGCCCTCAAACAACTTGGGGATCTAGGTGGAGTTGTAATTAAACCAGCGGATAAGGGGGGAAACGTGGTAATTTGGCCAACCAACCTATATGAAAAGGAGGCAATGCGCCAATTAAAAGATAAAAACTATTACGAACTGCTCCCCTCCAATCCCATTAACAGGTTCTCTGTAGAGCTCAGGGACATTCTGGAGAGGGCTTTCGAGGCGGGGATTATCCCTAAAAAGGTCATGGATGGACTCCTCGTCGATGCACCGGTCACCCCCACCTTCTACCTTCTACCTAAGGTTCACAAGAACCCGGAAGTCCCCCTGGGCGTCCGATTGTCTCTGGCATAGGAGGGCTGTGTGATGCAACTTGCAAGTTCATCGAATATTATCTACACCCCTTAGTGGAGACGCTGCCCTCCTATGTCAGGGACACCTCGGACGTCCTACGTAGGGTTGACGGTTTATATCTGGAGAAGGATGGGGTGTTGCTGGTGACCATCGACGTGGAGTCCCTGTACACCAACATAGGGCATACTGATGGTCTTGAGGCAGTTAGCTATTTTTTGAGTATGTCTAATTGGAATCGGGAGTTGAGAGACTTGATCCTGGAACTACTGGAGTACATATTAACACATAATTTTTTCGTGTTCGGGGATCGGTTCTACCTGCAGCGGTGCGGCACAGCGATGGGGGCGGCCTGCGCCCCGTCATATGCAAACCTCTTCCTGGGTCGCTGGGAGGGGGGGATCTTTGGCGGGGGGCAGGCACTTGTCCCCCATGCGCTGTGCTGGCTCCGCTATATTGACGACATCTTTGTCGTCTGGAGTGGAACCGTCCCCGAACTCGAAATGTTCATCCAGTCCCTCAATAGCAATAATCTCAACATTAAACTAACCTTCAAATACGCCAGGGATGAGATCGACTTTCTAGACATTAAGGTTACCATCAAAGAGGATGGAGAGGTGGCTACAGATATTTTTAGAAAAGACACCTCAGTGAATTCTCTCCTCCATGCTACTTCCTCACATACTCCGTCAACCATCAGAGCAATACCGGTCGGCCAATTTTTGCGGCTTCGACGTATTTGCTCTGAGGGAGACGTGTTTAAAGAACGTGCAGCGGACATGAGGGAGAGATTTCAAGACAGAGGCTACAGTATGAGGAGTATCAAAAGGGGATACACAAGGGCAAAAAAGACCCCACGGTGCGATCTCTTAGTAAACAAAAACCGTAAAAATGACGAGGAGGGTTCCCCTGTTTTGAGATTCATCTCCACATATAATAATCAGTGGACGACAATCAGGGGAATCCTCACCCGCCATTGGGATGTCCTAAAAACTGAGCCTACTCTATCCTCTGTTATCCCTGATCGACCCCTGATGACTGCCAGGAGGGGCCGGAGCCTGAGAGACAGACTAGTGCACAGTCACTATATCAAAAAACCTTTATTTCCCTTTAATACTGGACGTGCACTGGTTGGTTGTTTCCCATGTGGCTCCTGCCTGTCCTGTAGAACTAGTATCATTCGTGCCAGGCTCTTCCGGAACCATAATGGTTCTAGGGAATTCAATATAGGGAAATATATCACGTGTAGCACTTCAGGTGTTATATACCATGCTACATGTGGTTGTGGCCTCGTGTATGTGGGTCTGACAACCAGGGAGTTGAGGCGTCGGGTAAGGGAGCATGAGAAGAGCATAATGGCAGCTGAAAGTGTGGAGGACTTGAGCACTCTACGCACTCTTCCTCGTCATTTCAAAAAATTCCACGACTGCAACCAGAGACATTAAGAGTCCGTGGGATAGACAAGGTGCAGCTTGGGATACGAGGAGGAGATGCTAAAAAAGAACTAGCCAAAATGGAATGCCGGTGGATCGTGACACTAGGCACGATGTCACCGGCAGGCTTGAATGAAAGACTTAGTTTTTCGCCTTTTTTATGAATCCTGACTCTTCTCTTTGCGAAATGACGCCTTGGCTCCTTGGGGGTCAGCCCAATACGAGTGCCACTGTTTACAATGTATTTTAGACATTTTAGCCCTGTATTGTTCCCTTATATCCATTTACCAATGGGTCATGGTTCTTGTAGGTGCCCTGGTAATTTGACCTATATGCCATTATGGCTGGGGTTTATATGGGGATTTTTATATATGTGTTTCTCAACCCTGTATGTCTGGTTGGTCGAGAAAACTCTCCCTGCCTATGTCTCTCTTTTTTTGGAGCTAACATGGCCTGCCTGAATCATGCTGCCCATGAAAAAATGATCGCTGTTCGGCGTATCCAGAGTTGTGTATTGGATTGTCAGTTTTTTAACTTGTGCTTTATTCACTTTTTTAGGTTCACCTATTATTATTTTTTCTAAATTGGGATTTGGAGATGGGAGTCGACCTTTGGGACTGATGGACTGAACCCATATGGGACAAACACGAGAGCTATGGAGGCAATTGGGATGAAAATACACACTTGTAGGAATACAGGCACTACATCGTCTAATATGGACTGACTATTGTCAGTATATGGATTTATATATGATTTACTGTATTGCTGGTGTTATATCCTGTTCCTTTTCCTACTCCTTTTTCTCCTCTGCTCTATATCTATTGTGTCTCAGTCCAGTCCTCCCTAGCCTATTTGCCCCACTACTTAGTGCAGAAATGACATAGAAACGCTAATCTGTAGCGATTGGGATTATTCCCAGATCGCTACTAGTATGCCCTCATCTCTGCCCTAATCCAAAATGGCGCTAGACGCTGTGCGCATGCGCACTGGCAACCTGGAAGTGGGCGGCGAGGGGGACTTCTATCAAGGGTGCACCGGGGGAAATGACGTCACCGGAAGTTGCGTTCCGGACCCGGTGCAACCCAGAATGCCCTCCCCGCCGTCTGACAACCATTTTTGCCAGTGCTGCAAATGCAGCAATATCAGCGGTCTCCCATTGGTCATGACTCCATTTAAAAATCCCTCACTGTTGAGCACTTGTCACCACTAGCCCCCCGAAGCAGCCGACGCGAAACACGTGTCGGGGCTACTGGACCAGTGGACAGACGTGGCAGGGACCCTCACTAGGCTCATGGGTAAGCTGTTATTGTGCACTTTATTGTATTTTAGATCAGGGGTTTTCTGCTACCTCCATTAGGATAAACTACCTCTACCCTGATCTTTGCACCTTGGCACCTTGCACTTTTACTACCCCTCTGAACCTTCCATATACAGCCCCTGCCTGTCTTGCCCACTTGTCACTTTGTCTCCCTCTTAATGTTTAAATGTCTTGTCAATTTTACCTCAAACACGTCTGTTATTGTATCCATTGCATTTAATAAAGTAAAACTTTGTGCAATATACACTGTGTGGACAGTACATACGTGTTTTAGCTACTTGGGCAATAGGACTCTCCTTCTCTCTTTCTTTTCATAATGTCTACTGAGTAGTCTGCCCTTAACATGATCATACCCGGTCCCTTATTTCTCATATTATTTTCTGAGAAATGTATCATTTTTTTTATTTTTCCATATATAGGCTTTTATGACAGCTTGTTTTTCACATGCGGAACTGTGGCTTTTATTGGTGCAATTTTGGTGAACATATGACATTTTGATTGGTTTTCACTGTATTTTTTAAAGGAAGTGCGACAATTGCAAAAATGTCACTCTGGTGTCTAGAATTTTTCTTTTCAGCATTTAACATATGTTTTAAATAATTGAACTTTTACGGACAAAACGCTGATTGGCTGCACCGGTCATGTGAACTGTCAATGCTATGTCACCTCTGCAGCCAAAACCTGGACCAGGAAGGTGAGTATTATTTGATATTATTATTTACATGACAGGAAACATTTGGAGTCCCCTTTTAGAAGATTTACTTTAGTCATATAGTTCTCTATATTCAGCCACTCTATGAAACCGAGTGCTGTTTTGCTTGCTGTGCATTCCTTATCTTACATAATATGTCTACAGTAAAACTAACTGTAATCTCACTCCCCGGATTTGTATAATTTAGGCCCCCTTCACATCACATTTGTTGGGGATTCGTGGCTATCCATTGTAAAACCACGGATCCGATTTGTCCCCCATGTATCCCTAGGGGCATGGATGGGAAAGGATTGATCCTATATGGCCACCCGATTGTGTCCAAATTGTCACGGATTGATCCTATATGGCCACCCGATTGTGTCCAAATTGTCACGGATCCCGATTGTGTCCGATTTCTTGATGTACCCAGAATCTGAGACTGCTCTGATTTTGGGCGCAGCGGACCAAACCAGACAGAATCAGATTCAGCGCGGTCCTCGGCAAATAAAATGAGGGTCTATGGAGTGCAGATCCGGGAAAAAAACAGGATAGTTTCCTGGATCCGGTTTTAGTGTACTGAGCATGCTATGTTCCCGTGTAATTTCACTTTAGCAGTGTAATGCGCCCTCAGGGCGGAGGGGTACTCGGAACTGGGCTTTGATGCTACTGGGGAGTTACAGGGGTCGAGACCTGGCTCTGTGACCCTGGGTATCAACAAAAAAGTTCAGGGGTTTTGGTTTTGAGGGATGGTTGTCATGATGCCACCTGTGAAGTTCAGCTATTGATGGCCGACGCTGCGGTGCGGGACCTCTGGGGATGATAGAATTGCAGCTAAGGTGGTATCGCTCCCCACAAGTGAGCGTTTCCCCAGGGTAACTGGCCTGGTTTGCGGTGGTGGCAGGCCGTGGGATTCTTCAGGCTGAGGGAGACAGACAGGCCCTACACGGGCAGGTTCTCTGCGGCCGGCTTGGCTCATCAGTCCGCGGCTCCACAGGCAGGGGAATAAACAGTCTCACACACAGTTGCTGATTTCTATACCTGGTTTACCTAGCATTCACTTTAACAATGCTGCCGGGTACTGTTCCTTGCCACGTCTCAGTCCAGATAGTCCTCAAAGTACAGGGATAGCTCATCCAAGACACCTCTTCATGTTCCTTTCTCCCATGGGTTGTTTTCTCAGCGCTGACTGTCCGCCTTTCCTACTCGCACCTCCGCACACAGAGCCCCAATATGGCAGCCACGGGTCCTGTCGGGTGACCAGTACCAAGTCCCGTGATCCTAGTACGGCTATCTTCTTGGCGGATGTGTCGGGTGTTGGCCACAGCTCCTGTAGATCTCGTGGCCTCCGGTTCTGTAGTTGGAGCATGAAGCCCCCTTGCCACCTTCAGGACCGGTCCCCTGGTTCTCAACCAGCCCTTCCGTCCGACTCTGGTCAAACTTGGATTGGGGCGCATGGGTGGTTCTCTTTCTGCCTCTGCCTGTGCCCCTAGGGCTCCTTCTGCCTCATTTGCTGACCGTTGTTCCGCGACCCAGGACGAGCTCAGCGCTGCTTAAGTCCTCCGGGTCCTTACTCCTCATCACTCTGCTCACTTTGTTTCTCCAACTAACTTCCAACCCAACACTTTCCTTCCCTCCATCCCCTGACTGAGCCCTCCCTCTAATGGGTCCACCCACTATCCCTAGGACCAGATGTGTTGGGTGCTTGGTAGGTGTCTCAGACTTAGCATCCCGTTTCCTCGAAAACAGGGATACCACACCCGTGGAATGGGTGCAGTACCCCTTGCGGCATCCAGACAGCAGGGGCGCCACAAGTGTATATACATACATTGCAAAAGCGAAAGCAATGGTTAAAAATTTGAAAAAAAATGCTCACCTCTCTGACAAGTGTTCTGCAATGCGAGGTGTCCACCTGCGATAGCTGCAGGACCTTAATCAGCCAACCGGCGGCAACTAATCAGCTGATGTGTCATTATATTGTACATGGTGGACCCACGCAGAGATCTCCCCGACCTACTGACGCAGATAGACCTCTTCGGGGCTGGAGGTAGAGAGGGTTTCAGGATTCAAGTTGACCAAAGCGAAATTTAAGATATTAATATTTAAGTCATCGAGAGCGGACTGAAAAAAGGGGGTAAACAGATTGATATGTATGTATCCCCATAGCAACTAATTCAATCAAATATTTGGGCATCCACCTGGGAAGGGACCCTAACGACATATACAAGCTTAATTACACTCCACTGATCCTGAAAATTGAGAAAGAACTGGAGAAGATGGGGTGATTGCCGTTGTCCTTAATTGGAAGGTGCCACAATATAAATTGACCAGATTTAAGAGACTATTGTACCCTCTACAGACTGTTCCCCTTCCTTCTCAGACATTCTGATGTCAACAGGTTTAACAGGCATTTCTCGGTGTTCCTCTGGAGAGGAAGGAGGTGAAAGTTAATATTCACGCGTGATAGGGGGGGTTTGGGACTCCTCGATGTGAGGGGTTATAATTTAGCCTGCCTAGCAAGACACATTATAGACTGGATTAAGCACACTGATAAACATTTGAACTATGGATTGGAATCGGAGTAGTGTAGTCCGTGGGATCCGGTGGTGATCTTACACTCTTCTGGCTTGAATATCAACCCCTAGGTGAAAAACTCAGATTTTTCAGGGACACGAGGGGGGCCTGGAAGGCGATTAAAGAGAAAATGGAAATGTCCTGGAGGGTGTCGAAATATCTTAACCCCTGGCAACACCCCGATTTTCGACAAGATAGAGAAAAAGCACTCTTTAGATTATGGAGGGAGAGGGGAATAAGGTGCCTGCATGATTTAATACAGGTGAGGGAGACTAGATGGATGATTGGTGCTGAGTGCTGGAGAAGTTGTGGCTGGCCCCCATCCATGTACTCCAGTGCGAGCAGCTGCGACTACATCTATTCAGACAACTACGAGATTTACAGATGGAGTGTGAGAAGCACAAGCTAGATGAACTTCTGGACAGGGATGTAAATGACATCAATATATCCACAATATACAACACCCTGAGAGACCACTTTATACCTTCAAACCAAAACAAGATATTTAAAAAGTGGGAGGTGTGGTTTTAGGACACAGAGATAGAGGACATGATTCTCATGGGATGGCAAGAAATGCGGAGGAACAGAACAAATGAGAGGTGGAGAGACACATACTACCGAGTGATGCATAGGGCCGTATTGGGATTTAATATACTAGCGAATGCTCAACACACTGACAGAATACAGACATGCCTGAAATGTGGGAAGGGGAAGACATGTTTCATGGTATCTGAGAGTGTAGAGAGGTGCTGCGGGCAAGGGGTGTAGTGATGGACTGGTCACAAGACTTGAACCATTGCAAACTGAGACTAGACTATAAGACATGGATCTTTCATTCAATGGGGAACCTCAGCTGGGCAAGGATCAAAGGAAAGTGATCTACTTAACTACAATACTCTTCAAGAGTCTACTGCTATGCCACTGGTTAGATAAGGCAGTTCTGATTTTTTCTGAATTAACAAGTGACATAAAGGGGTCAATGTTAATGGAAAAGGTCGAGGCAGCAGGGGATAGAGATAATAAAAACATCCAAATGTTTTGTCGAAATGGCGGCATTTTATCACCTCCAGCTTTCCAGGGAAGAGACTGAACGTTTGGTCCTCCTCTTTAGACTTAAGGAATGGTACATTCTGGAGGATCTTGGGGGGGGGGGGGGAAGTCCCTCGGTCAACAGAGTATTGGGGAATGGGTAACAAGGGTGTGACTCCAGCAACCGCAGTGTGATAGTGTTAACCTGTTCCCTTATAACATGTAACTGATTATTAATGTATTAATGGTGACCGAAGTGATTGAAGATAACCAGCATACCCAACTTTCCAAGGACGAGCCAGGATGGGATTGGGAGGAGGGAGGGGGTGAGGGGGTTACTGATGTTCTGATGTTGAGAGAAATACATAGTAGTTTTTTTATCTGTCATTTGAAAGACAATGTAAAGTGATGCACGTATTGTGTAACCTGATTTGTGGTGGATATGGATATTGATGTTTTTGGTTCTGTTTTATATATTGTGAAAATTCCAATAAAAACAATATGTCAAAAAAACCAACCCTATATATTTGCCAGAGAACTTTCGCAGTGTCATTGTGTTAATTTGAGTATCATTTTTATCTTCCTCAATGTACTGTATTTTTTTTACCTACTAAATACATTAGGGCAAATTTATTAAAACTGCCGAAAAGAATACTGTTTGTTGCACATAGCAGCCAATTACAGGGCAGCTTTCATTTTACAAGAGCTGTTTAAGAAGTGAAAGCTGAGCTATGACTGGTTCTATGATTTGCTGGGGTATCCAATAGTCACAATATATTGTAGCAGCTGTGAACATTGGCATAGCTTGAAAGGCCTTAGTAGGTAAATAACACAAGCAGCTCAGAAGGGTCTCACAAGGGCCGCAGTGTATGTCAGTATGAGTAATGTCTGCTCCTATAGTAGTGCCATGAATGGACACCTGTACAAATGTCCTCTCCAGACACCCGCCTTATATACTACAGCATGTATACATATCTTTTAGAATTCCTCCACATTCATCATTTTTTCAGCATTTTTACATACTTGTATAAAACGCCAAGTAATAATTTGATAAAAGTGTGGTGCCCCGATGGTCAGGCGTCACACCGGGGTATTACACTCATAAAAGCAGTATAATTTTCCCCAACTGCAAGTGGATGCTGGGCTGGTGAGTGGGACACATTCCTGCACTCCCACACTAGAGTAGTGGTGGGAGGTTACTCCTGGGAGGGATATAGTCACCTCTAGGGGGAGTTAAAAGAGAGGAGAGTCGAGTAGGAGACGAGAAGGAGTGTGGAGCGAGTTGGAAGGTCTAACAGGACAGCTCCAGGCTGATCCTGAGGAAAGATGAAAGGGGATCCTGAGGGGATCCTGAGAGAGGGTGCCTGACGCGTGAGTGTGGGCCTGAGAGAGAAAGGGGGAACCCCAGCGTGGAGCGACCATACTCCAGGGAGCTTCCCCAGTCCACCACGGGCACGCTGGAACTGAGGACACGGCCAGAGTCCAGCTCTAAGGTCGTCAACCGGCTGCTATGGTCTGTTCATCGGCTGCAGCACTCTGCCACACAGAGCGGTCCACCTGCTTCTTCACTGCAAGGGAGGGGAGCCCCAAAATTACCTTCAAGGAATAACTGGGTACGGACTAATCCCAGGCGGGGAAGAAAGGATACGGGTTCGTCAACTAAGGCATACCACGGGTACCTCCACACCGCCTGGCATCCACTTGCAGCCATCCGTAGGGCTACCTGTTTGCTTAACATCTTGCTGAACTGTGAACATTGTATTCTTCTACTGACTGTTTACAGTAAAGTACCCGGGAGAAAGTGACTGTGCCTCTGTGTCTTTGTGCTGACATCATCAACCTTTTTGCTTACAGCATCGCTGCCCCGGAGGATCAGCTCCACCTATAGGGAGCTTTGCCATTCTTGCCGCAATACCATCACCCTCTGGACTGTGGTGGCGCTGGTGATCCCTCACCAGGTACTACAGGTGGCGTCACGAGACAACAACTCTTTTTCCTTGTACATAACCCCTCTTTGAAGTGTCACCTAGGCCACGGGCTCAGGCACCGCCACCCGTGACATCACTTATTATTTGAAGCTTTGGGTTTTGTGTTCTTGAGTCCAATAGACAAATCTATATGACAAAATATGATACCGAAAAGTTTGGAAAGAATAAACACCACAAGATTGCAAAAACACAAAATGCTATTGTGTACGGTATTTAGACTTTTTCTGGTCATCATAATGGGAGACCCAGACAATGGGGTTTAGGGCACTGCCCTCCGGAGGTCACACTAGGTACTACAAGTTTGTAGACACCGCCTCCTCCGCTTATAAACCCCTACCGCAGGGAACATCCTCAGTTTTAAACTTAGTGTGCTCGGAGGATCACGCTTTGCTTGCACTTCACTGCATTCTCACTACTTACGTGATGGCGTCTGAAGACAAGGTAATATGGTCCTGGTCGGGACCTGCGACAGCCTCCCCGCTCACCCTTGGTGGCACACGCAGGTGGAGGTACCGGAGGGCCTAGAGCCTGGACACTTTGTGTTCTCCCGGTACGCTGTCGCGCTCCTTTCCATCCCTCTCTGGGGGGCTCTGGAGAGTGGGAGATGGGAGCCTTGCACAGCTCCGCTCCGTCCGAGGCCTCCCTAAATGGTGCTTACAGACCGGACTGGAGCCAGCCCAGTCCGAGGCCTCCCTAAATGGTGCTTACACTCCGGACTGGGCTGAACCCCCGTCCGAGGCCTCCCAAAATTGGTGCTTACAGACCGGACCAGCACTGAGGCACTCTGTGTCTCCTGTGTGCCTGGGGGTAGTGTCTGTCACTTTCTGTGTCATGACGCTCAGACCGCGCGTTACCCTCGGGTCCGCGGATCTGCGGGTGTACCCTGTGCTGGGGTCACCCTGGCTGACCGCCCTGTGTGTCACAGGGGCTGAGGCCGTAGACTGCTGATCTTTGGATGTAATTGCAGTCCGTGTGTGTGTACTGTGTTTTACACTATTTCCCGCGCTGCGGGCTCCAGCACCTCCATTTTGAGGCTGCCTGGAGGAGAGGAGGCAGCCCTTGCGGTGACGTCACCGGGGGGGCGTGTGTGTGTGCTTCCCGCGTGTTCTCGGCGCCGCCCACGACTTTACTGGTGGCGGCCATCTTCTCACTCACTTCCCGGCTGGGATCTACGGCAGCGCGTGTCTGCACTTCAGAGGGAGACCGGAACTCGCGGAGGTCACACACACACACCGCTTCCTCCCACCGCTTTACTGCGGTCGGTAAGCCACCGGGATTCCCGGTTATTTGTCTGTACGACTTGGCTTATACATCCCCTACTGTGGCTATGTCCTCAGTTAGGAAGCTTGCTGCTAAGGCGGCGGATGCCACCATTACCTGTACTACATGCAATGGTACACTGGTGGAGGGGTCCTGCAATAACTGCGGACGCCCAGAGGCCCGGACTGGCCCTGCTGAGGCAGCAGCTCCGGTGCTGTACCCTGAGGTGCAGGTGATCCCAGGGCCATGGGAAACGCAGAATAGGATCAATGAATCCCTGCTGTCCCAGATGTCCTCCATGTCGCAGTCACTGGAGGCACTTCATAGGAGACTGGAAAACCCAGCTACTCCTTCCAGTTACCCCCGGGTGTCTCCCTCTTCTGCTGTGAGACCCCTTAAGCGAGCTCGTCGTGAGGAGTCACCCGAGCTCCAGGCTCTCTCTGAGGAGGAGCGTTCCTCTGATGGTGAGGAGGATGATGGGGGTTCAACTCTCGGGTCTGTGTCTGAACCTCCAGATGGGGTGGAGGATCTGGTGTCCTCTATCAATGAGACCTTACGTCTCGTGACTCCCCCTGAAGAGGTTATCGTGCACCCGAAGGAGGTCTATCAATGGCTGCGGCCAGAGGCTAGACCAAGTGGCTCTTTCATGGACCACACTAATTTTGGAAGGGTGGTTAGAGCACCCAGGTTACATCCTGGGCGGCGCTATGTCCGCAAACCTAAGGACAATCGCTTCCCCTTCTCCCAGGAGGTGCTTCAGGAATGGTCGCAGTCTCCAAAGGTGGACGCTTCCATGACTAGAATTGCGGCACGCTCCCTGTTTTCTGCCTCTGATAGCTCCTCATTGAAGGATGCGACGGATAGACAGGTCGAGCAACTCGCCAAGTCTTCCTATGAGGCTGTGGGGTCTTCATTTGCCCCTAACTTTGCCACGGTCTGGACCTTACAAGCGATTACTACCTGCTTGGATAGTATCACGGACCTGGCAAGATCCAGTCCTGAGGTCCTGGCGCTTACTGAGAGAGTAAGGGCCTATGCGGACTATGCCAGGACGGCATCTTTGGAGACTGCCACTCGCTCAGCTGTGGCTTCGGCCAATGCGATAGCGATCCGCAGGTTGTTGTGGCTACGTCTTTGGGACTCAGATGCCACATCTAAGAAGATTTTGCAGAATCTTCCATTCGCAGGTGACAGGCTTTTTGGCACCGAGCTGGACAAGCTGATAAAGGATTCTGTTGAGTCTAAGATACCGCAGAATAAGCCTAAGCCACGGTATACCGTTAAAAGGAACCCTAAACAGTGGTCCTTTCACTCCAGCTTGCAGTCATCCACGACGTCCGCTCGCGCGGACCGAGGGGGCAAGCCCACTACTCAGTGGCGCTCCAAGAGTCGTCAGAAGAAGCCGGCGGGGGCAGCAGCTGCCACCCCCAAGCCCGCCTCGACATGACTCGCTCTCTCATCCTGCCTCCCCACAGGTGGGGGGCCGCCTGTCTCGATTCCAGGACAGGTGGCTACTTCACGTTCAAGATCAGTGGGTTCGAGACGTGGTCTCGCGAGGTTACAGGATAGAGCTGACATCAAAGCCGTTATCCCGATTCCATCGGTCTGTCCCATCACCAGAAAAGGCTCAGGCTTTTCACCTGGTGTTGGAGGGACTCCGCAGAGACGGAGTGGTGGTCCCAGTGCCCACGGCAGAGAGGTTCAGGGGTTTTTACTCCAACCTCTTTATTGTCCCGAAAAAGGACGGCTCCTTTCGACCGGTCCTGGACCTAAAATTGTTCAACCGTCATGTGTTGGTTCGGAAGTTCCGCATGGAATCCCTACGCTCCGTTATCGCGGCTGTGTCGCAGGGAGACTTCCTAGCGTCCATCGATATCAGGGACGCTTACCTTCACGTGCCCATTGCACCGGCTCATCAGCGCTGGTTACGATTCGCAGTGGGGGACGAACACTTCCAATTTGTGGCCCTACCCTTCGGGTTGGCCTCAGCACCACGGGTGTTCACGAAGGTGATGGCCTCTATGATGGCTCTCCTGCATGTGCAGGGTCACGCCGTCATACCCTATCTGGACGACCTATTGGTCAGGGCGCCATCGGAAGACCTTTGTCGGGTGAGCCTGGAGGTGACCATGAGGTCCCTGGAACAGTTCGGGTGGCTTCTCAATACTCAGAAGTCGACCCTGGTTCCGACCCAGTCATTGACATATCTGGGCATGGACTTCCACACGGACTCGGCCCTGGTGTCCCTACCTCAAGCCAAGCAGCTGGCGATCCACTCAGGAGTACAGAATGTTCTCCTGTCACCTCACTCATCCCTTCGGGTGTTGATGAGACTGGTGGGACGCATGGTAGCGGCGATAGAGGCGGTGCCCTTTGCACAGTTTCGTCTCCGTTCTCTCCAGCTAGAGATTCTTCGCCGATGGGACAAGAGAGCGATCTCTCTAAATCGGTTGGTGACACTGTCACAACCGACCAAGGACTCCCTGCAGTGGTGGCTCCAGCCACATCACTTGTCACGGGGACGCTCATTTCTCAAACCATCTTGGTTAGTGGTGACCACCGACGCCAGTCTGAAGGGCTGGGGGGCGGTGTTCTTACACCACAGGGCTCAAGGCCTCTGGACTCAGTCGGAGTCGACGTTGCAGATCAACGTACTGGAGATCAAGGCGGTCTATCTGGCGCTCCTGGCGTTTCAGAAATTCCTGAAAGGACAACCCATTCGGGTACAGTCCGACAATGCGACGGCCGTCGCCTACATAAATCATCAGGGAGGGACCAGAAGCGCTCAGGCCCTCGCCGAAGTCCACCGCATTCTGTCGTGGGTAGAGGAAAACGACTGCCTGATCTCCGCAGTTCACATCCCAGGGGTCGAGAACTGGGAGGCCGACTACCTGAGCCGGCAGGGGATGGACGCCGGAGAGTGGTCTCTACATCCAGACGTCTTCCGGGACATCTGCGGCAGATGGGGCACTCCGGACGTGGATCTGATGGCCTCGCGGCTCAATCATCAGGTGCCGCAATACATGGCGAGATCCTGGGATCCTCAGTCTCTAGGGGCGGATGCCCTGATCCTGAGTTGGTCCAGCTTCCAGCTGCCATATGTGTTCCCACCTCTGGCTCTGATTCCCAGGGTTCTGTGGAAAATCAGGTCGGAGTGCAGGGTAGCCATTCTAGTGGCTCCGGATTGGCCCAGGAGGTCCTGGTACCCGGACCTGTGGCAACTGTCAGGCGGACACAGGTGGGCTCTTCCAGATCGCGCAGACTTACTCGCACAAGGCCCATTCTTCCACCTCAATTCCAAGGCCCTCAGATTGACTGCATGGCTCTTGAGGCCTGGCTGCTGACTTCCAGGGGTTTCTCCCTACAGTGGTGGCCACTATGAATCGGGCTAGAAAGCCCGTTTCCAGGAAGATGTACCACAGAACGTGGAAAATCTTTTTTACCTGGTGTGCCTCTGGTGGACGGTCCCCGTGGCCCTTGTCCATTCCGACGTTGTTGGCCTTCCTACAGTCGGGTTTGGAGTTGGGATTATCCCTTGGCTCCTTGAAAGGTCAAGTATCAGCTCTCTCTGTGCTGTTTGACAGGCGATTGGCGCTCCTCCCGAAGGTCCGCCAATTTCTGCAGGGGGTGTCGCGGATGGTTCCGCCCTACAGGAGACCTCTGGACCCTTGGGACCTTAACATGGTCCTGGCGGCATTGCAGAAACCGCCGTTTGAGCCTCTGAGGGAGGTTTTTCTATCTCGTCTATCCCAGAAGGTGGCCTTTCTGGTGGCGATTACATCTCTGAGGAGGGTCTCAGAATTGGCTGCACTATCGTGCAAGTCACCCTTTCTGGTGGTTCACCAAGACAAGGTGGTGTTGCGCCCACGGCCAGAATTCTTGCCGAAGGTGGTTTCAACTTTTCATCTGAACCAGGAGAGTGTTCTCCCATCATTTTGCCCCGCTCCCGTTCATCAGGTTGAGCGCGACCTCCATACTCTGGATCTTGTGAGAGCTATATGCATTTATGTGTCCAGGACCGCCTCATTTAGGAGTTCGGATTCCTTATTTGTTCTTACAACAGGTCGCTGTAAGGGGTCTGCGGCTTCAAAGTCAACCTTGGCCAGATGGATTAAGGCTTCCATTCAAGAGGCTTACCGGTCTTCTGGTTTGCCTCTCCCGGTGGGATTGAAGGCTCACTCTACCAGAGCCGTAGGTGCCTCCTGGGCCTTGCGACATCGAGCGTCTGCTCTGCAGGTGTGTCAGGCGGCCACTTGGTCCAGCCTACACACCTTCTCTAAGCACTATATGGTGCATGCCCATGCCTCTGCGGATGCAAGTTTGGGCAGGCGGGTTCTCCAGGCGGCGGTTGCCCACCTTTGAAGGGAACCATGTGTTATCCGTCTTGTTGAGGAACTCTTCCCGCCCTGGGGTATTGCTTTAGGACATCCCCATTGTCTGGGTCTCCCATTATGATGACCAGAAAAAAGAGAATTTTGTTTACGTACCGTAAATTCTTTTTTCTTTAATCATCAATGGGAGACCCAGCACCCACCCAGTTGTTCCGTTGCATGTTTTGCAGTTGATCTGTTCCCTGTTGGGACAGTGTTTGCCGGGTTGTTGAACCGTCTGTGCACGGCATTCTTCCCGATGTTTCGGGTGTGGTTTATTTCCTCCTCGCAGCTTATGGACCAAACTGAGGATGTTCCCTGCGGTAGGGGTTTATAAGCGGAGGAGGCGGTGTCTACAAACTTGTAGTACCTAGTGTGACCTCCGGAGGGCAGTGCCCTAAACCCCATTGTCTGGGTCTCCCATTGATGATTAAAGAAAAAAGAATTTACGGTACGTAAACAAAATTCTCTTTTTCAGTAATTTACTATTTTCAAGCAGTTTTCTGGGCCAGGCTTGAACCTCTGCAGTAACTATGTGATTAGAGTTTGCTGAATCCTAAGGCTACGTTCACACGTAGCGTAATGCAGGCATATTCCTGCTTTTACGTGGCGCTTTTGAGCGTAAAAGCAGTGCTAAAAAAAGCTGGATACGCCTTCCAGCAAAAGCTATGGCTTTTGCTGGAAGGGGTGCAGACACAGCGTTTTGTTGCCTATTTTTGCGCGGGCACTTTCACTGCAAAAGAAGCGCCCACGCAAAAAGAGTTGACATGCCAATTTTTGGTGTTTTTTTCGGCGCACTTTCACCTTAGACTACATGTTAACGTGGCCTCAGGAAAAGCGTGCCGATAAAAGCGCGACGTCGGCATACAGTAGCGCAAAAAAGCGCCACAGTCGAATATGCGGCAAAATGCGCCACGTGTGAACGTAGCCTAACAGTGTGTAGTGTGCAGACAGTCAGCGCTCACTGCTCACAGGTGGATGAAGCTAGCTGGCATATGAACATTACTATGCAACTCACATAAGAATAGTCACCTATTCTGGTTTCAATATTTTGAAAAGAAAACAAAGTAAGGCTGTGTTCACACACTGCGCTTGATTTGCGCTTTTCTGCATTGGCGCTTTTTCCAGCGTTTTGAAAAAAGCGCAAAAAAGCCCTGTAAAAATATGCGGGTGCATTCACACACCGCGTGTTTTTATCAGGCTACGTATTCAGTGATGTCACTGAGGGAAGGAAGAATCCTGTTCCTCCTCCCCTGTGTCACATCAGTCACAGCCCCATTTGATTTTGCTGTGCATTATACAGTTAGGGCCAGAAATATTTGGACAGTGACACAATTTTCGCGAGTTGGGCTCTGCATGCCACCACATTGGATTTGAAATGAAACCTCTACAACAGAATTCAAGTGCAGATTGTAACGTTTAATTTGAAGGGTTTAACAAAAATATCTGATAGAAAATGTAGGAATTGTACACATTTCTTTACAAACACTCCACATTTTAGGAGGTCAAAAGTAATTGGACAAATAAACATAACCCAAACAAAATATTTTTATTTTCAATATTTTGTTGCGAATCCTTTGGAGGCAATCACTGCCTTAAGTCTGGAACCCATGGACATCACCAAACGCTGGGTTTCCTCCTTCTTAATGCTTTGCCAGGCCTTTACAGCCGCAGCCTTCAGGTCTTGCTTGTTTGTGGGTCTTTCTGTCTTAAGTCTGGATTTCAGCAAGTGAAATGCATGCTCAATTGGGTTAAGATCTGGTGATTGACTTGGCCATTGCAGAATGTTCCACTTTTTTGCACTCATGAACTCCTGGGTAGCTTTGGCTGTATGCTTGGGGTCATTGTCCATCTGTACTATGAAGCGCCGTCCAATCAACTTTGCAGCATTTGGCTGAATCTGGGCTGAAAGTATATCCCGATACACTTCAGAATTCATCCGGCTACTCGTCTGCTGTTATGTCATCAATAAACACAAGTGACCCAGTGCCATTGAAAGCCATGCATGCCCATGCCATCACGTTGCCTCCACCATGTTTTACAGAGGATGTGGTGTGCATTGGATCATGTGCCGTTCCCTTTCTTCTCCAAACTTTTTTCTTCCCATCATTCTGGTACAGGTTGATCTTTGTCTCATCTGTCCATAGAATACCTTTCCAGAACTGAGCTGGCTTCTTGAGGTGTTTTTCAGCAAATTTAACTCTGGCCTGTCTATTTTTGGAATTGATCAATGGTTTGCATCTAGATGTGAACCCTTTGTATTTACTGTCATGGAGTCTTCTCTTTACTGTTGACTTAGAGACAGATACACCTACTTCACTGAGAGTGTTCTGGACTTCAGTTGATGTTGTGAACAGGTTCTTCTTCACCAAATAAAGTATGCGGCGATCATCCACCACTGTTGTCATCCGTGGACGCCCAGGCCTTTTACAGTTCCCAAGCTCACCAGTCAATTCCTTTTTTCTCAGAATGTACCCAACTGTTGATTTTGCTACTCCAAGCATGTCTGCTATCTCTCTGATGGATTTTTTCTTTTTTTTCAGCCTCAGGATGCTCTGCTTCACCTCAATTGAGAGTTCCTTTGACCGCATGTTGTCTGGTCACAGCAACAGCTTCCAAATGCAAAACCACACACCTGGAATCCACCCCTGACCTTTTAACTACTTCATTGATTACAGGTTAACGAGGGAGACGCCTTCAGAGTTAATTGCAGCCCTTAGAGTCCATTGTCCAATTACTTTTGGTCCCTTGAAAAAGAGGAGGCTATGCATTACAGAGCTATGATTCCTAAACCCTTTCTCCTATTTGGATGTGGAAACTCTCATATTGCAGCTGGGAGTGTGCACTTTCAGTCCATATTATATATATAATTGTATTTCTGAACATGTTTTTGTAAACAGCTAAAATAACAAAACTTGTGTCACTGTCCAAATATTTCTGGCCCTAACTGTACACTGCGAAATCAAATGTAAAATAATGCCAAATGTATTAAAAATAATAAAGATTCTTATACTTACCCTCTGCCGGGTGATCGGTAACCAGGAGCCGGAGCAGGCATCGATCTGCAAGTACCTTGCATGATGTCATAATGACATCGGCGCTGTGATTGGCCCGCTCGCGGTCATGTGATATGCGCGTCACATATCACATGACCGCGAGCGGGCCAATCACAGCGCCGATGTCATTATGACATCATGCAAGGTGCTTGCAGGTCGATTACTGCTCCGGCTCCGGGCTCCCGGTTACCGATCA